>OX451215.1:94840846-94987162 GCA_949628195.1 Phasia obesa
AAAACATCACGCGTGTCATTCGCCAGTTACCAGAGTCATCGAAAATTGGACTCAACGGAAGGACCATCTGCGACGTAGCAACGGCCAACATTTGATAGACATAATCTTCAAAAAGTAATGCCAAAGATCGTTCTTTCAAATGATAATAAACATTCTCCATTGAATTTGAATTTTCTGTGTTTTTTTTTTTTCTTTAAAAAAGTAGGGAACCTCGAAATGGATCACGCGTTATATATCGAATTAACGCTGGTATAGATAAATGGACATAGACACAATGGGAAATAAAGCTTGAACAGACATATAAAGAGATCTAACGTTTAAAAAAAAACAGAAAAGGTAACAAAACCATATATGCAAGAACTAATTGCACAGAAGCTCTTTAGCTAGCCATGGGAGCCCTATGCAAGAGTGCGAACAGGGTTCATGGGCACGAGAACAACTGAATGAAGGAATAAAATTGGGAAAGATGGTGTTTGCTGCGTGTTCCTGAAAGAGGCTGCGAGTATCAAACTCTTGCTGGTATTACACTAAGAATCATTGACAAACACACATTAAATTAGGTTGACACATATAAGTGACATTTGAAAGCTTAACACCCCATGTTTTTGCAATTAGATTTTTTTTGTAAACCTGTAGATCTTTAGTCCCCTAAAAGACTAAAATTTTTCAAGAATAATTGTTTGTTGAAAGACTACAGAACATCGTATAGGTTGGTATATTTTCCACCATTGAATTGTAACAGTTTTGTGTATCATATGAGTATAACGTTTATTATAACTTAATGTTATGACGCTGGTTTAGGGAGGCACAGCACAACTAAGTTACAATTACCTGATTTGGTGGTTAACAGGCTTGGGTACTGCAAATTTGAATCATATGCAAGTATATAATGACTAAATATGAGTATTCCCATATTTATCACACTTTTATCAGTTTATGTTACCATAACACTACTATAACATAACATAAATCAGTAACATTTTGAACATACTGGGTAGTGAAAAATCAAAAATTTTATTTCCTAAAATGCTTATAACTCAATCATTTTAAATTATTATTATTTGCAAACTTAGATACCATTTTTTAGGTACTGATAAGACCTTTAAGACAATGTATAATTTTCAAAAATCAGAATAAAACTGAAGAAATGGCAAGCTGTAAAAAATTATCAGGTGCGAGGTTCCCAACTTCAAAATTAGATAGCTCCATCCCTTGAGGTTGTATGGTACCCACCTGTAAAAATTAAGTTCACATACTTCTCTGTTATGCTCATGTCAAATTTTGGATGAATCGGCTCAGCAGTTTATAAATTACTAGGTTATTTTTAAAATATTTTAATTCTGCCCCATTGTGTTTGTAGAAACTATATAATAATAAGGAGAAGGAGAATATTGTTTGCAACATGTTTTGCCTCTTTGCTGTAGTGAACTATCAGCGCTTTTAATTCCTTAAACATTAGCACTTTAGTAGTCTATGCGATCTATGTAATAAAAATATAAATAGATATAAAATCCTGCTTTAAGATCATAATTTTTGCTCTCCTAGGCTTGGTAAACTTAGGCCCATTATTCTAACTTGTCAATAGCTAAAGTTAAGATTTTGTTGGAGAAATAAGTAGTTTTTCATTATAATTACGAGGATAATGCCCATTACTATAATTTATCCTTAAAGTACATGATAGTTAAAAGTCGTTTTTAGCTTACTTAAAATAATGCAAAACTATTTATCGATCCAACAAAATCCTAACTTTAGAACTTTAGCCATTGGCAAGTTATAACAATGGGCCTTAGATTTCAACTTATACTATTAAGTATTATTTTTAAAAATGAATTTTTTTTTTTGTTCAAAAAGGGTTGCTTTAGTTTTGCCCCTTATTTGCTGTCTGGCTCTTAATATTTTTCCCATTTTTTGCTAACATAAAAATTGGCAAATTAAATTAATATTTGATCTCTTAAAATTTAACAAGTTTTCATAAAGACAACGAATAAAAAACTCCAATAGCCTTTGTCCAAACAAAATCACCAATATCCTTTAAATGTAATTTACATGAGTACAATCTTGCACAAAAATGTCAATTTATATGCATATGTGTATGTGTGAGTCTCCGGATATTACATGTTCATCCTGTAAAGCTGAACGTATTAAATTTAGTTCGTGCACTTGCTAGTGCACATTAGTATATATTAGTACACATACATACATATTTTGCATGTATTGGCTGCCTATTAATCAATTAATATTGGCAGGATAACAACATGTTGGCTATTGAAATGGTTGTACGTATTATTGGATGTTACAATTTAGTTAATTTGAGCCAGTTGATTAATTCAAATTGTTATGTGAAAAATCTTGACAACATTTATGAAGATGGTAGGTGTATTAGGGTACAGTATCAATACAATGAAAACTTGTTAAATATAGTGATTTTATGGATGCACAAATTTTTAGTATCCTTGGCAATTTTATTTAATTTGATAAGAAAAAAATTGTTAATAAATCTATAATTTTGAGACTATCAATAATTTTTGTACTAAAGCTTCTTTGAAATATTTATCCTCTACAGTCCTACAAATGATCTGCTTTTAAAAAAACTCCCGAAACCTTTTTTTCTATTTAGCTATATTATATATCATACTATAGCTTGGATACTGTCTTTGTCGAATACATGATTAAGACAGTATAACAGGTAAAGCCAACTAGACATTGCATTATGTGATATTTTTAATAAATTTTTATAAAGTTGTTGTTGTAATGCCTTCCAGTGAAGACCGTCGTCACTGACTGTTTGTTTTGTACAGTTGGCGAGCGCTTTCGATGTTATGACATCATTATCAGTCCACTTTTTATCTAAAATGTATCTAGTAGTACTAGTATTGTCTAAAACCTTAGCAAACAAATATCCAGTAAGGACGCACAGACGGGTATATTGCCGGACATTAGGCCAAAATTTAAATTTAAGAAATATGAAAATTAAGGTACGCAAATCGATAGACTATAAAATTTCGCATCTTATAGTGAATTTTCAAGGCTTTTGCTTGAGATTTGTCGTTGTGGGACACAGTTAAAATCAGGAAAGTTGAGTAAATTGCATACGTTTTTATTGCCTTTTTACGATTTTGAGAGGTTGGCAATATATTTTTTTTGGAGCTAAACGAATAAAGATTTTGTGTTGATTTTTTTCAGTGAAAGGCTATACTAACAGCGACTTTTGCTAATTTTTAGAAAATTTTTATGATAAAAAATCTCGTTCGAAATTAAAAAAAAAAAATTTTTTTTTTTCACTTTTATGTCAAAAAAAATGAAAAGGTTTTTGAGAGTGAGGGGGCATTACGATCCTAAAAATATTATACATATATCACTATAAAATTTGCGATCTCTACTTTTAGACTATAAAAAAACGTTGTGCGTTTTGCCCCATTTTTTGCGTTTTTTTTAGCATTTTTTCTGATTTTGATCAATTTGCATAGGTAGATACGAGTAAGAAACCTTAAACTTATTGTTACTAATATAAATAAGTTATTACCAAGAGCCCCCACGCAAACCCCTAAGGGTCTGTGAGCACATACACAATCTCAACCAGAATCTCACAAAGAGAACAATACATGTACAAATTTTAAATCAGTAGCGTACAAGCTTTCAACAATGTAGATTTGTGTCACTTTGCTAAATATTTAGCAAACCAATGCATTTTTATTTTAACCACTTTATTTGGTTGGGGGACTTTGGTTATTACCTATACATACAGGGTGGGCCAAAAGAAACCAAGGGGTGTAAAAGTTTAATAACTTTTTTGTTTATTAACTTTTTTTTATTTTTTCTTTCAGATTATATAGACAACACTTGGAATTGTATTATTTAAACCAGAGATCAATTATTTTAACGCAAAGAGCATATCGCCGACATTATTGAAAATTTGATTATGAGTGATGAAGCTCATTTTCATTTGAATGGCTTTGTTAATAAGCAGAACTGTAGGTTCTGGGGTTCTGAAAATCCAAGAGCCATTCATCAACGCCAATTGCACCCCATCAGGTGTACAGTATGGTGTGGGATCACATCTGAAAATGTCATTGGGCCCTACTTCTTCGAGAATGAAGATGGAAGTGCTGTAACCGTAAATGGAGAGCGGTATCGGTTTATGATAGAAAATTTTTTACGTCCTGCTCTTGAAAACAGACCTGGTATGTGGTTTCAGCAGGACGGAGCCACTGCCCATACTGCCCGAGACACAATAGCACTTTTAAGACAAATTTTTGGAGAGCCCTTGGTTTCTTTTGGCCCACCCTGTATAATAAAACTGTGATTTTCTGCCTGTCTGCTTTTACTGTTCGCATCACGTAAAAATTATTTGATGAATTTTAATAAAATTTTATACAGAGGTGCCTTGGTATCATGGTTCAAATATAGGATATTTTTCCCCGTAAAAATATCATATTACCAAGAAAGATAGAAAAAAAGTTGTGAAATTACGTAATTCTACCATTTTAGTGGTACTGCAAACTTGGCAGCAACTTTAATTTTTGTCAGCAATACAATACTATTTACATTACTCTACAATAATTTTGGAATTTTATACAAATTTTAGAATTGTATATAAAGCCTATATCACTGAGTATTTTCCCAGGCATGGGTACCTTTATATAAAGTAATTACATAAACCATGTCTGAAGCACTATAAAAGTAAGAGTCTTAAAATGGATTACTTTCAAAGCAAAATAAGGACGCTGACGAAGTGGCGGGCCTAGCTAGTTATGAATAAATTAATTATTTTCAGATAAATTTAATACTATAAAGTAATAAATTACAAAACTGAATTTTTTAATATTCTTCTCTTCGACATAAAAGCTTAAAATGAATATTATTTGGAAATTAGCAACAACAAAAATTTAAAAAATTCACATGGACGTTTCGGAAAGTGGGACTAGAGGGATACTTCCCCCTGCGGTATTAAGGCTTATGCAATCCATTTCTTTTAATAATTACATTATTTTTGCAACTAATATTTTATGACACCTACCACAAAAGGGGGAGGGGCGAAAAATGGCATTTTAGAATCTTCAGGGTCCAAGTTTAGGTTTCTGAACATTCGCTGATTAGCTGATTATAAAAGTTTTGTTTCCTCGCCAAAGGTATGGTAAAAATTAAAAAAAATTTATTTTTCATAGGTAGGATTAGTTCTTCTGAGGGGAACTTTTTCTCCTTGGTCCGCTTTTTCTTATTTTATAGTTTTAACAACCAATGACCATGACAGATTTTTCTATCAAGTTTCGTTTCATTAATCTAGGGACACTCCATACATTTTCAGAGCCAATATAAGCTTTAAAAACAGTAATGTCCAGCTAGATTGCCAAAATACCCTTATGTGCGATGGCCTTCGCCGGAAGGTATGACATGAATATTTCATTCACTGGCTGAACAAATCCAAAAGCTTTATGAAGTTCTTTTTATACGAATCTATTTTTGTATGCAGTATTTTTTTTTATACAGCTGATCAGAATTTAGCATGAAGCCAGATAACAAAAAAAAAAATAATAATTTCAATAAACGATGAATATTAGATAGCTACACAAATGGTAATGTATTAGTAAAACTTATAGCAGTTTTAAAAAAAATGTCAATCAGCAGGCTGCACGGTAGACTTACTTAGCACTTATTTTCAAAAATTATCATTCAAATAAATTCATCTGATGATGGCGTTTTGCATTTCATATTGTTTGCTTTTCTATCATTCTATTTTATAACCTGTATTCTATACTCTTTCCTTTTCCAAGAAAACTAGCACAAATAATTAAAAGGCATTAATATTTAGAGTGTCAGCACTGTTTAAAAAAATAAATTTTGGTGTGTGTGTTGGCTTTTTTTTAATGAAACTTCACAAAAAATCTTAGTTAGTTTTTTGTCTTGTAATAATCGTAGTTAAGCTGGTACATGGTGAAAAAGATATAAAATATTAATTTGTTTTAACTTTATATCTTTTATTACCCAATGTGCTAACTTTTTCTATATTCTTGTGAAAGCTTCCGACAGACTTGAAACTTAAAATAAGAAAACCAAGGTCTTAAATAAAAGTTAATCTCTATTACATAAAAATGTTTGTGCTTTTTTATATTTGTAACATTCTAACAGCAACATCCGAAAAATCAACGTTCTTCCACACTAGCAAGTCTGGATAGATATGGTCAACGAACATTTTGAAAGACTCCTTTATTTAGCATTTGTTTGGTTTAAGCAAAATTGAAAACATTTTCCTTCCTGACTATGCCATAATAATTAATTTAAATGCTGTATGGTTCCAACAACATCACATCCCAAAACACATATGGAAACTTTTGTTTGTAAAGGGTGATTTTTTTTAAGTGTGCGTTTTTAAATTGAAATAAGTTATTGAGATTATATAATTTCAAATAAAAAAAGTGTTATTAGTTTAGATGATTTCGGACATGTGGCTTGCATGTAGCGCCTTCTGGTAGTTCCATTTGTAGACACTTTTTTAAGTAATGGTTCGAACGATGTTAGTTTTCAATTTGTCAAAAGTTCTTACCATGATCATATCAACCAATAAATAAATTATGAAAATCTTGGTGATATGTAATCATCGGTGTCTTTAGTTTAGTTTATTTTATATTTAATGTTATATATTTGTAGTGCTTTTACACCGCAAATTTATTCCATCCAAGAATTATTTTGTGCTATATTTGTAATTACTTCTTCCCATGCATGACGCAATTTCATTTTATTATTCTGAACAATATTGCCGTTGCTAAAAGTTTTAATTCTACCATTTTTTTTTTTTAAATCTACTATAATCCTTTACAACAAATTTGTTAGCTATCTGAATGCATAACTACGAAGCTTCAGATGGAATCCAACATTAAATTTGCCTCCTTATCATCATATATTATCGCTAATTAATTGCCTTCTCTTAACAGCTGAAGGACTATGTTAAGTATTCTTAATGGCGATTTACACTCTGAATTCATTCTAAGAATTATATCATTTAATGTTCCACACCGGCCTACATGTTACTTTCATCCTCTGGCAATTAAATGTTTTCGTATGAACTCTGCTTATGCTGATACACTGAGAAAAATATGTGCCAATTTTAATGAACTGTATCAATTTATTGATTACCCTTTAAGCTTAAACGTTATAAAACGCAATATTATAATTTTTCTTAATTTTTTTTCTTTGCAAATTATTGCTAAAAATAATTATTAAATTTGTTATTAAAGTCTGTATGAAATTATTACGTAGACTTTTATATATTTAAATAATTAAATAAATATCTGAATGCATACACATGCAATTAGTAAAAGTATGATTTTATTATAAATAAAACTGGAGTGGCCTACACTCAACTTTACCATACCAAATGGAAACAGATATTTTTATGGATATATTACATAAAGAATAAAAGTTCAAAGTATATTCGAATCGAAAAATTAATTATTTTTGGTTTGGGGTGTTAGGTAAACTACCCCTTGCCCTTTTCCGATTATGGCCAAAATTTATACAGCTCTTCACCTCCATAAACCAAAGGCACATCCTAAATATCATTTTGATATGTCAAACGGCATGAAGAAAAAATACTGAACTGCACAAAAATTGTGGCATACACACCATCGCGAAAATAGTCAAAATGGATTCAGGAGACCTCTAAACGTATAAATCCGTCGAAATCTCGTCCTCGATTTTTGAAGTGAAAACTTCTTTAGGCACGTTGAGCCCTTTTGGTTAAAAACAAAAATACTGATTTCAAAAACCGTCGTCACCAATATTGATTATTATTGAAGTGAAAACTTCTTTAGGCACGTTGAGCACTTTTTGGTTGAAGAAAAAATATTGAACTCAAAAACCGTCGTCACCATTATGCACGATTTGATTGAAGAAAAATTATTGAAATCGCATCATCGTCACCATGGTCATAACGTGGGTTTTTATAGATAGGTCTGCTGGTTTCTATAGATAGATATACAGAGTGACTGTGTGATTGATTGTCTGGCTGACTAATGGTCTGACTGTTTGACGGTCGGACTATTTGATGGTCTGACTGTTTGACGGTCTGACTGTTTGTCGATCTGACTGTTGGTCGGTCTGACTCACTGTCTAACTGATTGTTTGATGGTCTGACTGTTTGACAAACTGAAGGTCTGACTCACTGTTAGACGATCTGACGGTCTGATTGTCCGACAATCTGAGTGCCTGACTGTTTGACGATCTGACGGTCTTACTCACTATCTGATGGTGTGACTAATTGACAAACTGACGGTCTGACGATCTGACAGCCTGACTATTTGACTATCTGAATATTTGATGGACTGACTATTTGACGGTCTGACTGATTTTTTGGCTGACTGACTGAGTGTCGGAAGAACTGTGTGACGATATGACGGTCTGACGAACTGTTTGATGGTCTCACTAACTGTCTGCTGACTATCAGATGGTCCGTCTGACTGTATGTCTAACTGTTCTGTTCATCGGTATTCCTGCCATTCAGTTTGTCTTTATGTAAACAAATGAAGCTGTAATTTCATTCATTCTATTGGCACAATGATAATTTTAACACACAACCGTTAGCAACATTGCAATGTTTTAGCTTGAAAAAAAAACTAAACGAAACATGTTTTGATTCTCTCTGATACAGATTTTGTGTTGATTAACTCAACATGTTTATATTCACTCTAACACATATTTTTACAAAGGAGTTTATGCGTGTTAGTGTAATGATTTAATATGATTAAAAATCAAATGAACTAATGCAGATTTCTAGTATTTACTTAACTACTCGTTTACTGCGTCACCATATATATATATATATATATATATATATATATATATATATATATATATATATTATTATCAATAATTGTACTTAATTATTCTGTGAAAACTTAAATGATCCTTTTGCTTTGTATTTCATAAAAAAATCGTTGGAAAAAGTAATCACAAGTTGCTTTGTTTTCACTTCTGTTGGCAGTCCCAACAACTGCCCAGCACTTTTTTTCATGATTATTATACTTTACCTTATACTGCGTATGGTAAAGTAAAAATGGGAAGCCAAATTTTAAAGATATTACTTAACTATGAACAATACAGTCAAACTTTATATACTATGGAAGACGTAATTATTTTTAAAAATTTGACATCTTCACACATAAAATCGAGTTTAGAGTAATTTTGGTTAATTAATACAATACAAGGTTTAATAGTTTTAATTTCATTCAAAAATTTCTCCGAATTAAAATTTGTATCAATGCATATTTCAGATTTCAAGCCAAAAGACATCTATGTGTCAATTTTCAATTTTTCAATTAATTTCAGTATTGTTACTAATGAACAAATTATTTTTTATAAAATTACTCAAATTGGTTAAAAAATAGAATTTATTTTTGTATATAAATATTGTTAACATTAACTTTCTGAATGGAATTCTTTGTTGAGATGATTTATCTGACTTAGAACTAACTTAAGAAATATACATACATATATATCCTCCGGCGAACTCGACGATTCTAATCAGTTAAGTTTTGGTTTTTGTGCGCTATTATATTTTCTTTATGTTGTATAAATGGTAGTTTTTACAATAAAAACTACTTGTAAAAATTGAGTATTATTATTTTTTGCGTAAAAAAACTAAAAATTGAATACAAGTTTTCTCGTATTCCTTTATCTGGGTTTGGTTGGTTAAATAGATGATGCTTTCAACTAAAACACTACCCTAAGTAGATTAGATACAAGTAGTGCTGATGACGGACGTGGCTGTCTAGAAAATGTGCATTCCACTCGTGCTGGTGTCTAAAAATTAAATTTTCCCAATTTTTCTTTAATATTATCACCTAATTTGTAATTTAATTAATTCTTTCTTAGAGAGAATAAAAACGAACTTAAGCTTGATTATAAATTTCATTGTTGTAGTAAAAAAACGATACAATTCTACAATTTCAAAGCCTGCTCACAAGCTGTTTGAGTTAAAGTGTTTAAACGAGACAAGGGATCCTGTGAAATGAGCAGTAAATTGAAAACATTTTCTATTTTAAATAATTGAAATAATTTTTCTGAATTTAAAATTAACAAAATTTCACCAACTGTACTGTACTGTATTTTAAATAATAAAAAAATCTTAGTAAAATATTATTCACATTAACTTCTTTTAGTGATGTAAATTTAACTAATTTTATGAGTTGTTTTTCTTAGATTGTTTTTATTTATTAAATGTTACAATTTAATTACAAATTATTTTCTAAATTAATTTACCGAGCATAGTAACGAAGACCTTCACTCGTTGTAGTGAAACAGCCAGAGTCTTTGGTGGGAATCGAACACATAACCTCCAGACTGATAGACAAGCACACTACCTACCAGCCTACCGCGGCACATGTCTTAGATTGTGTACTATTGATTTAACTAAATTATTGTTAATTTAACAGAATTATATTTAAATTTTTATTAGTTTTTTTTATTGAAATATGCTTTTAGCAAAAGAAGATCTGATGGTTTGACTAAAATTAGTTTATATGAATAAAATATTTTTGTTGGTAAGGTTCAACTACATTTTTTTTATTAATATACCTACAAAATTTGGTTCAGTGTATGGGAATTAAAATTAAACATTTAAAAATTTGCAAAACAATATGTCTGTCTACTTTCTGTAAGTTTTTCAAACTTAAGTTTATAACCATTTATTTATTAAAATCTATTTTTTTGCCAAGTCTCACACTCTGAAATCGTAACGCGTAAGCCTTCTTAAAAAATGGAACCTTAAAAAAACACTCTATATATGTTTGTTTTATCCTTTTGGAAAATATAAAAAATTTTAACACTCTTTGTGACCACATCTATATTTTTGTTCAGTTTATATTTTTTTTTTTTTTCGTTGACTCTGCTCTTTCTAACATAAACTTTATAGTTTGTAGGGTCAAGTTGATAACCAAACATGTAGAAAAACAAACGTTCATACATATGGTTATGCCTAGTACTTACGAAATTTACAATAAACCATTTTATAATAATACTACCTGTGCCCGCCACGTTGAACGCGTCCTGGAAATATTTTGTTCTAGTTTGCTTTGAAAGTAATCCCAAGCAAATTTGTAGGCTCTTACTTTTATAGCGCTTCAGTTATGGTTTATGTTTTTTCATTACATAGAGATGCCCATCCCTGTATAAGATTCCAAAAATATTGTAATGTTTTGTAAATAGTATTTAAAATATCTCTGACAAAAATAAAAAATGCTTTCAGTTCCGCAGTAACTTTGAATTGGTAACATAGCGTGCTTTAACTACTTTTTTCTATTTTGTCTTGCATTTTTGCAGAAAAAGGTAGCCCATATTTGAACCGAGATACTGAGGTACCTTCTCACCAAATTTTTTTTAAATCCATCCAGTAGTGTTTATGTGATGCGGACCCAAATGAAAATCAGACAGACAGACAGACGGAAATGAGTTACTATTTTATTTATTATATGTATAGATGTGTATATTTATGTCCCTTTACCTGCCTCTTAACAATCATAAATGACGGAAGAGATGAGAAATGGTTATTTGTTTCCGAATCATATAGATAATAAGTTATCGTCTGGACGATCTAGGCTAATGTCATGTTATTTAACTGAATTTTGTTATTTTATCCCCCTACCGATATTTTGAAAGTATTTAACTCACAAATTCAATCTTGATATCATTTTTCTTTTGTAAGCTGTTGTAGGCCATAACTGCAGGTTATATGTTTAGGAAGTTATGTGTGCACATTATAACGTTATGTACATACCTATGTGTTAAATATTATTTCAAATGGGTTTGTTAAGCAAATTGTTTGATAGACAAAAAGTTTGCCATGTCTGATGTTGCTTACTGTAGAAAAGAAGTTAAAATCAAGTTTTAATCAATTCATATTAGATATTGGGGAGAACAGAATATTAGTTTAACATCTGTTTCTTCTTAAGCAATTTATTTAAAAATAATTGGTTAAAGGTTTTACCAAAATTGGAATATTGGTATGAAGTCTTGTTCAATGTGCAGTTTAAATTAAAATTTAGTAAATTAAATTTTAATAAATTATTTTAAAAAACCGTGAGTCAGGCTTTTTCGATAGAACACAAAGTTCAACGATAGAGCGTAATATTTATTTAAAATGATGCACCTTATAAAAAATATACTACTGCGATTATAACGTTAAAATTATAAATTGTATTTGATATTTTTATTCCGTTTGATCTTTGTTTGATCTTTGTTTAAATCGTCTCTTTAGTGATTAAAATCCCCTTCTGAAGAAAGAGATTATATCAATTGATTTTTCAATCATGGGGGATTGCTATTGAAATCTAAAAAAATATGCTGAAATTCTTTTTAGGGTTCCGTGCCCAAAGGGTAAAAACGTATCTCTTGAAATTTTGACATATGTATAACTGTTGCCTCTATGTATAACTGTTGCCTCTAAAGCAACAAATACTAAAACTTATAGGGTTTTCCAATAGAGACATGTTATTGACGAACATATATGTACTTATTTCTTAAACTGTAGGAGGCATACACCTAAAATTTAAAAACGGTATTTAAAACAAGTATACAAAAATAAATCTAAAAATAAAAGGGTGTTCCGATAGTGATGTGATTTTCATGTATATATGGCCGGCCGCTATAGCAACAAATACTGAAACTTGTAGGGTGTTCCAAAAGTGAAACGTTTCCGTTTATGCCTTTATTTCTTGAGCTGTAGGAGGCAACCACTTAAAATTTGCAGGTCGTAATTAAAACTATGCTCGCTTTATAAACAAGTGTACAAAATTAAACCTAAAAATTAAAGGGTGTTCCGATAGTGGCGTGATTTGCATGAATGTGGTATAATTTTTGAACCATAATTGATAAACTCTTGAAAATTTTACAGATGGCATGTTAGTACGGCCTCGATAATAAATATAAGAAATTAAAGGGTTTTCCGACAGTGGCGTGATTTAAATTTTTTTATATCCTATTTTTTTTTAACTATGATAGGTAGACTCTTGAAATTTTCAGAGCAAGTGTATTAATATGGTCTTTATAACAAATGGCAGAAATGAAAGGGTTTTCCTACAGTGTCGTGCTTTGCACGTATATAGCCTTATTTTTTGAAACGTAATAGGTAGACTCTTAAAATTTGTACAGAAGATATGTTGCCATGGCCGTCACATCGACTATAACAATTAAAGGATGTTGCGCAACAGCATGTTTTTTAATTACATATATAGCCACATTTTTTGAACCACAATAGGTAGGCTCCTGATATTTTCATAGAAAATCCTTATATTTTAACAGTAATAGGCTGACAATTAAAATTTACAAATAATCATATTTTACAACAAGTAACGAAAATAAATTTAATAAAAATTAAAGGTTGTTCCCTAGATGTCGCAAATTTGAGGAATTTGACCCTCTCTTCTAAACGTTACACTCGAAAACACACGTTTTTCTCAGAAAATTCTTTGTGAAATTAGGAGATTACAGTCTTATGATATTGTAATTATATAGAATAATAACTATGTGTGGAGGGTGCCCAGTACTCCCGTCCTAATCACAAATAATATTTGGTTTTTTAAGGATTGTGTTTAGATTTCTAAATCTATTAGAATCTAATTTTACGATTTTATTTAAAAAAAAAAATAGAATTAAGTCGTTTCCCATATCGAACGCTTAAATCGTAAGCAAATAACCAATTGCGTGTTTATATAAATAAATAAAGTATGTTCTTATATTTACATATCTCACTACATTTATTTAATTCATTTCATAATCAAATTTTATACTTTACAACATTATTTTTAAGCAAGACAATAATATGGTTCTAACATAAGAACAGCTTTCGACGGCGAAACCGATCAAAGATGTTCAATTTACAATGACTCTCGCATATCGATTCGGTAGAATTAAAATTATGACCATAATTATGTTGACTTTAAGTATATGGGTATACATGGTGGTTTCTAGGCATTCACTTGTGAATTCAGAAAACCCCACGTGAAAAAATCCTTGTGGCCAATTCACGGGCATCATAACCACTGCTTGTTAAAATTTTAATTCAATTACTTTTTAGGCACTTCCTGTCAGTTCTATTTTTTATTTTGGTAATTAAAGTGTTGAGGAAATTATGTTTGACTTTCTACATTTTTTCGTATCGTTTCAAATTTTTCAGTATCAATTCTTCACAAAACAGGAAATCAACCTACACTTATTTATTTAATTCATATTTTTTGGTTTAGGCACAATGTTATGTGTCTATTATGAGTTCAATAAAGGGCGTTAATTTATTTATTTTACTCGTACAATATTTTTGAAACTTTTTTTCTTAATAATAAGATCATTTTATTGTTGTCTGTCCTCTTTAAAAAAATTTATTAATCATTCAATTTTTCATCTTTTATCTTCCAGGTAAGTTAATGGAAATGGTTATCTTACGCATTCCTTGCATATGTTTCAAGTAAGTTAGATAAAACATGCATTTATGCAGAGATGCAAGCCTTTTCTGGGTTACTCTATGTCAGCGCTGGGAATATAACTTTACAATTTTGTTAATCATCACATTTGATAATTTTGTCAAAATCTGCTTTTTCTATCTAAGTAAGTGCCGAATTACATTATACAACTTTTGACAATCTTTCTCGTTTCTTCTTTAATATTGCATTTGTGTTTATATCGTTAAATTTTTGTTGCAGCAATTTGTATACATTAGTTTAAACTTCAAAATGAAAACTACGAATGAGAGGACAAAACCAATTTTAGCAGTACATGCATATGCTTACCCTCTCGCCTACTACACCGATTCGGCCAATTTTTTTAAATCTTTAGGTTTTTATGAAAAGAAAAATTGACCACACCCACTTTTTAAGTAGCTAGAGAACTATAATAGGTAGATATTTGAAATGTTGCTTCAATAACCATAAAAATACATAGTTTGGCGAAACACAGACTGGATTGCAATTGTGGGCAAAGTGCAAGGTGAACAATTAATATCGTCTACCTGTAGATCTGCAACAGGTAGAGTCTTGCACAAGTAACCCTCATACTTATGTGCATAATCTAGCATAATACAGACTGGATTGGGACGGTGGGCGTATAATGAAGTGAAAAATGTTTATCGCGTACCTAAATAACTGCAATATATAAAGTCTTGAAACAAGTAACCGTCATACTAATGTGCATAGTCTAGCAATATACAGTAGACGTGGTAACTCCCATAAAAAGTGAAAAAATATTATCGTATACCTAGAGAACTACAATGTGCATAATCTAGCTTAGTAGAGACTGGATTAGAATAGTTGAAGTGGTACATTTCACACAAAGAAAAATATTATTATCGTGTTAATACGCATAGTCTACCAAAAAACAGATTGGATAAGAACAGTGTGAGTAGTACCTTGCATAAAAACTGAAACTTACTTTTCTTCCAAGTGTTTATTATATTTTTTGTGGACGGGTATAGCAAAGCCCACCGGCGATAGCTAGTAAATAAAAATTTAATAATAAAAAAGATGCAAAATATTAATAAGAAATTAAGAAGAAAAAAAATGTATTGAAGGAAAGAATATTTCTTTTTTCTGATAACCAGACTTAGCTCTTACATTTTAGTCAGTAAAAAATATCGAAACTATAGATTGATAGAGAAACTTTATTTTGCAATTTGCTGGAAGTATTAATTAAGGGGATACTTTGCTTAAGAGAATCAATTAACTTTTAAATTAACGAAGCATCTTTGCTGAATGCAATTTATCGCCAGGATTTCCAAAGGATCACTTACTGAAAATGTTACTCTATGTCCGCTTATTGAGTCATTTTTATACCGCGTTGATATCAAGTTTGCCAAGGCCCTAAAAAACTAAAGAAAAAGTAGGTACATCAACCAATCAGTCAGGCATTTAAATTTTGTTTTTTGCAAGTTAGTATTGTTTTTCACGAAAAAATCGAAATATTACTTAAAAATTAAATTTTGATCCAAAAATATAATATCGATCAAAAAATTAAAAAACATTATTTTATTTCATTTGAATTTTGTAACATTTATTTAGAACTATTTATACAGGATTTTCCGGGGTATTGACGTCTTTTATAAATAAATTGATTTCTATAGGGGCTGTTCCAAACTTACACACAGCTATTTTCTTAAGAGTAAAAATTTTTATTCAAACATAAAGTGTTCAGAGAATAATGTGCTCAGGCAGGAAATACCACATCGGGGATATTTCATTTATGCATTCTTTTGTCTTAACTTTCTATGGCAATTTTTTATTCTCATAGTAAAGCGTTGAACTTTCCTAAACGAAAAAGTAAATGTTAATCACATGTGGTTAAAATCACAAGATTTTGATATAAATATCATCTAATTTAAGCAGAAAGAATTCTGTAATTATGTTGTGGTATTGAGTGGTGTTACTAAGTAGCACTGGACCAGCCCCAAATATAAAGAGGTACGGTTTACTCATGGCAAATTGTGTATTCATTTATTTTTCGACATCTAATGCTACATTATTACTAACCTTGAACTAGAGTTTTCAACATGTTACTACAGAAATTGCGGCAAATTCTAATCTTTGATAATTTTCTTGAAATCCATTTATTTAGTCTGCTCCGGTTGGCAGAGTTGCCATGCAGATGCTTGGTTAGTTAACTCCTTTAGTGATAGTCTGTGGAACCTTTAAGCATTATAGAGCCAAGATGAAACCTAGAAAAGACGAATTCTGCAGCTTGTGCCGGAAGAGGCGCACTTTTTTTGTAAATGTCCAGCACACTGTCCAACACATTGGGCTTAGGACCAAGGGCATATGGGCAACTACGAGAGACTGTGATGAGGAAGAAGGTCGATAGTTTTAGTCGCCAGTCTGAGACCACTATAGACTTCTTCTCTGACTCTATGATCTCAATGAGAGTTACTCGGCAATCAGAAATCATTGATAAAGGAAGGAAATTGAAAAGGGACAAATAAATTTCGGGGGCTGCTGTGGTATTCCCCCAACAAAAAAAGCTTTTATCCAAATAGTATAAATGTATCCAAATTTAAAAAGTAGTAGTTGTTAGAACTTTAACCGAATCTGATTCTCTTCCCTATAAGGGACATTTAAATGGTGAACGTGTATTAGAAAAAGTGTAATTTGTTAGCCTTTTTCAAAAGTAAAATTTCGCAGAAGAAGATTCGCAGTAGAACACACATAGACAAGAGAATCATAGAGGTCACAATAGAGGGCACATTGACCGAGACAGCAAACAGCGCGGTATTCATGCCTCGCCGAGTGGGAGAGAAAGCTTCGCTCCTCAGAAAAGAATTAACTCTTCTTGGTTCCCAATGGTGAAACACAAGATAGGCTCCCGAAATACCGTTGTCCAAGATGTTGCAGGCGTTGGTATTCCAGTGCAAAAGTCGTTGTAGGGGAGTCCCATTCTTTTTGCATGGGTTCCGAATAGACAATGCCCAGTGACCGCTGATATCAAGTCACGTAGTTGTGTGTTCGGCATCCGAAGTAATGAATCCGTCTTCTTCTGATCCTCGTTGGACAATCTGACCTGGGCTACGTCATAAAGAGCACGGTTTATTCGTTGCCCGCATGCAGACAGGGGAATGCCACAATAGACGTCAATGGCGCTATCATGAAGCAGAGTCCCTTTCGTTGCCAGCAGAGTCCCTTTCTTTGCTAAAAAAAAGGAGTATAAAAATTGTCATATAAAATCGGGCAGAATAAAATAATTCCCTTAATAGGTATGTGGTATTTATATGAGAAGCAAGCTGATAAAATGGACCTTATCTTGTCAAGGTCGATAAAGTACAAAATTCTGGACAGAACGGAAAAAAATCAGGCAAGCATCTAAAAAATTGACGTAGTTATGGCGTTTTGAAGTTTTTAGTACAAAAGTATAGTTTTGCGATAATCGAGGTTAAAGATGGACAACTAACTTGCGCAAGATTTCAGTTGTTAAGACTGTCTAATTAAATATGTTAAATATCAAATAAAATCTGTTTTATAGTTTATCTCAAGATATCGTTTGCTGTAACAGAAAATTTTACCCTGGCAAGATATGGTCCCTTTCGTCAGCTTCCTTTACATATATTTCAAATTTAATTAATCATAGCAATTGAACAGATAACTAGCTAAATAGCCAGACAGACAAAAAGTCTGACAGTCAGTCAAATAAAAATGTCTTAGTTTATTAAGAGCAACCAAGAACTCAATAGTTTTTTTGTGATTTAATTTATTTTCTCTTTTAATTTTCAAAAATAATTTTCCATTACGATTATCAAAAAACAAAAGCTTTCCAACATAAAATGAGCCCACGAATAGAGAACAATAAAAAAAACTATTATTTAAAATAAAACAAATCAATCGAAATTGAAAAATTACTCGCAATAGAAATAAAAAATTTGTTTTTAGAGTAAAAAATAAATAATTTGTTGAAAAAGAAATTGATTTTTCATTTCATTTGGGGGAAAAAGCCAAATATATGAACCACGATCGTTTGTACTCATAAAATACTTGTATCTCTTAGACATTGCCATGGGAATATTTGGAAATATTAAATGCTCGTACATTAGCAATAAGAGTGTAAAAGAGTTGGATGATGTGTGTATTAACTTTAACTTGTTGTTGCCACTGCTTTGCTTTTTGCTTGTTTTCTTTTTGTTGTGCTGTTTGTTTTTAATCAAAAAAAAAAACTTATTTTTGAGTTATAAATAATTTTAGCAAAAAATCAACATTTTCTTTTTCTTTCTTTTTCGTCTGATAATCTCCAAGTATAGCGCTTTGGCTGCGAGCCAACAAAAGCAAATGTGTATATTCCTGCTGATCAGTTGGTTGCTGTTGTATTTACATACAATTCGTATAATGATTTTTGCAAATTGTACAAAGAGAAGACCGTTTGTCTGCATGTATTTGTTTGTAGATTGTTTTAACCGCCTTATAGCACTTTTGCGCAGTAATGGCTGCTACATTGGAAGACAAGACAAAAAGCATTTCATCATGGAGAGTATTTTTTTTATTTTTTGTTTATGTTTTTCTATTTGTATATTAATTTTTTCAAGAAAATTTGTTTTCATTCTCGTTTGTGGTGAAAGTTTGTTGATATTTCTTTTAACATTTAACAAATTAGGCTTTTAAAAATATATGTTTTTTTATACCCTTTGCCACAGGTGGAAAGTGTTTAAAGAGGTTGACCATTTTGTATGGGACCCTATTGAAGGTTAACTGAATCAAAAATTTATCTAAATACTATAAAATGGATTGTAGAATTGAAGAAAAGTAGGTTATTGTACTGCTAGCAAACTTTTTAGTCAAATCTACAAACGATTTAAGTAAAAAAATAATTTTATATTAAAGAAATTTCTGCAATTTGACTAAATACTTCTTTTTATTATTTAAAAATGTTTAAATATTATAAAATGAAATTTTTTTATAATAAAAAAAATCAATGTATTCTGAAAACAAAATTGCATAACAATAATGCTTTATTAGCTTTATTAATCTTATAAAAGGCCATTTGCGTTGCGGCTATTCGGTTTTCTGGTTTTGGTTTAATCCTATTTTCAATTGTCCTCAAAAATAATTCCGTTCCTTATCGCTAATAGTTTAAGATTTGCTCGAAAAAGTTATTTGTTAGTTTTAATTAACAACACCACGCCGAAATTGACCGCAAATAATTTACAAACGCTTTGAAATAAAAATTATTAAATGAAAAAATTTTAATTAAAATTTGCAAAACATTTAATTTCTATCCAAGGTTCACAAAAAAACCAACCAATAATGATAAAAAAATTTTAAAGGTCATACGCAAGCTGAATTTTTCCACAAATCCACTGTTAGCAAACGTAGGAAAAAATAGCGATTTCCATCAAAAATCGAAATTTCAACGCAAATTCAACGCAAATTCACAGCAAACCTGAAGTAGCCTGCACTCGACTTTACCATACCCAATGAAAACAGACATTTTTATAGATATATTATTTAAAGAATTGTAATAGACTATCTACTTAACCTATAATCTTTTTAAATCTCAACTGTCGACAAAATATTAGTTTTTTTTTTCTCACATATTTAATCTCCAAAATTACTTAAATTCTTATCTGTACCGACATTCCTATTGTTAACTACGAAAATACTTATATTAACCAGCTAATTAATAAACTCAATTTAGAAACCCTTTTATAGACTCTAAAAAAACTCTACTAAACACATAATAGATCAAACCGACCTGTCATTTTTAGTAAGAAATCGAGAAACTTCGTTTTTCCTTTGTGATATCCGAGGTAATACAACCTATTGTTGAATAAGAGAATTAAATAAGATTAAATAATAAGATATTTCCAAGTCAATCTATAAAATATATAACCATAGACTGCTGACAATTATTTTAAAAACTGTCACTTAATACTTATACCGGAAGTAATACGTTTATAATTCTTGCAAAAAAAAACCGACTACAAAACAAATATATGTGCATCAATTCTTAACTAAAAATATAAGAGGAAGTAATCTGTAAGAAATAGTACTCAAATCAAATAATTTTATACTTGTTGCTCTAACGGACATAGTAATATACGTTCTGTACATTCAAATCTCTATCCATAACGGTTCAGCTGATAAAGCCATATACGACAAATAACGTCAGATATGAGGACACCCTTTATTTTTTTTACACTTATTATTACTGACACAGCAATAAAAAGTAACGGTTCCAAAAATATGGCCATATAGGTTAAACAATATCACCTAAGGGACACCCTTTAATGTAAAATTTTAAATTAAACACTTATTTTAAAGGACAGATTCTTTCTAAATTTCAAATGTCTGTCTAAAACGGTTCATAAGTTTGGCCATATGCATCAATTTACATTAACTATTGAGACACCCTTTATAACTTTAAATATTTATAAATGTTATTATGCCGGACATAGTAGTGGAGATTCTGTCTAATTTTCAAGTGTTTGTCTATAACGGTTCAAAAGATAGGGCTAGATAGGTAAAATAATATCAATTATTGGGACACCCTTTAGTTTCCAAATTAAAATTATATATTTAATGTTATAAAGGACTTAGAGTTACAGGTGCTTTGTAAATTTCAACCGTATCTCTGTTACGGTTCAAAAGATTTGCAATATACATCAAATTACATCAACTATTGGGACACCCTTTAACTTCTAATTATAAATATTTAATTTCTGATTATAAATATTCGACATTTTGTCCAATTTTCAATTGATTGTCTACAATGGTTCAAATGGTTCATATATTTAAATTGACGTCACATATGGAGACACCCTTTAATTTTTAAGTTTATTTTTTTATTAATTTCTGCTATTGGCAACTATAGTGATATGCAGTTTTTTAAAATTTTAAAAGGGTGGCCTTTACGGTTCATAATACACGTAAAAAACACGTATGTTGTATGGGGACACCCTTTAATTTTCAAAATTCTGAACTTCTTTTAAAATGGGACCAATCTGTAAGCATTTCCTTTCCAATAAAGAAAAGTTTTTAAAATCGGTTCGGAAATGACTGAGTTCTGCGGGCACAAACATAAAAAAAGCAACATTCAGACGAATAGATAATCTCCTTCTTTTTTTGAAGTCGGTTAAAAATACGCATAAATTGCCTGACTGTTACTTCTCTTTAGAAAAAAAGGCCGAAGCATTAATTCCATGATCTTTAGGTATGCCTGTGGACTGCTTGTTGCTAACAAATATCTTTCTGCAACATAAATATCAAATTGCAGTGCCTTTATATCACATTTACTTTATGGAACACCGATATGCCTAAATGTCGATAATAAAACTCAAATAAAGTCGATAAAGAAAGACGATTTTTGCAGCAAC
The DNA here is from genome assembly GCA_949628195.1 of Phasia obesa. Taxonomy (NCBI): domain Eukaryota; kingdom Metazoa; phylum Arthropoda; class Insecta; order Diptera; family Tachinidae; genus Phasia; species Phasia obesa. Next base: position 94,862,667 of record OX451215.1, read on the forward strand.
AAAAAATACTCTTTTGTAAGGCATTTTGTACGAGACCTGCAATGGAAAACAGTCAGTGCGCCAATTTGTTTTTCAAGATTCGGTATAAAGTATTTTAGAAGACTTTAAATTTCTCTCGACTTCTGCCTAAGGCAAACTATAGCTCAGACTAAAAAGGTGCTCATCTTCCTTGGCCTCTCTAAGATTTGTTTCACAAACGCGTTAAAGCTCACTAGTCGTAGGGTGACTGTATCCGCAATATTTTTTTGTCTGCAATACGAATGAGTGAGTCAGGTAACTCAAAAAGGTGCTTTCGCGTGCTATAAATATTCGCGATTTGTATGGAAGATCAGGAGCTGTAGAATAATAATGTTTCATCCGCTAATCGGTTTTTTTGTGTTTTCTAATATTTACCGAGAAAGGTTTACTAATGAAATGGTATCATATAATTAAACAGTAGCCTCTTCGAATTAAAATTTACATTACCTCACCCATCATGATCCACTCTACTGTTTTAAGTTCTACTTTGCAGAAAATCTTGCACTTCAGCTCATTGCTGTAACAAACTTACACTCGTTACACTCAAAGCAATAAAATCAGCGCCCACTCTGATATATTAACAAACCCGGAAATATGGCCAATGTTTAGTATCGGAACAAAATGCATTGCTCCTTATGCTATTTTACCTTCGCCCAACCCTCTTGAATAATAAGTTGATCAGTCGTTCGATCTGTCCAAAATTGCATTTGTGCTTAAAAAATTATGATAGTGCGGATTAGAATTGTATGTGTGTACCAGGGTTTTTGACAAGTCTGTACGATTTGATAATCTTGTGAAAAAATCATAAAATATTTATCTCCATACGATCAGAGTTGAAAATTTCTCTCTTTGTATAATAGTGTGGCACCTACAACGCCATTATGAAACATTTTTTTGAGTAGGACAGATTTTTTGCGATTAAATCCTATGATTGTGTATGAAAGTACATCCTGGGCTTAAGAAAGTAGTTGCCTTTATTTGAATGTCTAAGTACAATTTAAAAATTAAAATTAAATTAAAATTTTATGACATTCAATCTAATTTAAAAAAAATTCCAATCGGAATAAAATATTATATCAAGCTTTGCTATCTGTCAAAAATTCTCCTGTAAATACACATTGTATGAATCAGACCTAAATAGCTTGCAGCAACACATCGCAATTGGAAAATTCTATTTAGACAGAGGGTTAGATAGTGAAGTTGGCTGAAAATAATGACATTTTAGTTTCTTTCAGGACTTTCCTACGATTTTATCTCTATTTTACATTTCATTTTAAGTAAAAAAAAAATATTTTTATGATAATTTCTAAAAAAAAGCTCTAAATTTTCCAATTTAACAAACAGCTACAAAATAAACACACTCATATGCATACAAACAGTTCATTTTCGAAGAGTTTCAAAAAAGAGTATAAGTGTTTGGTAAACAAAACAAAATTCTTTTAAATACACATTTCTCTTTTTATAAGAGATATAAATTTATTTTAGCTCACTCTTTTATATACATAAATTTTTTTCTAAAGTTTTTTTCTTTTAATTTTCTAAAAATAAAATTATTTTCTATTTCATGTAAAAATTTCGTTCATTGTTTTTCCACAAAAAGGTGAAGGATGAATTTTGTTCTTAAATTTTTTGTTCAAACTTTTTTTTTCTAATGTTGTTTGTATTTTGAAAAAAAAAGAAGAAAACACCTTAATAAAAATTTATTACAACCACACAAAAAGACCAACACACATGCACAGATTTAAATAGAAAAATATTTTATTCTTTTAACAATTTTGTTTCAAACAAAAAATAAAAAATAATACCTGTAATTTGCACTTGAAAATTTTGTTGTTGACATTTATTTGTTGATTTTATTTAAATACATACACATGTTTAGATATTAACAAGTATGAATGTTTATATATATAAAATTCATTTTGACCATTAGACTTTGTAGCGGTATTCAATAATGTAGTTGTTTATCTTAGAATATGTTAATATTTAAATAAATGTCTATTTAAATTTATATTTATTATAGATCCATTATTTAATTTGTTAAAATTTTATTTATAAATTTGAGGGATGTCATTTTTTGTTTTTGCTTTTAATTGCCTTTTAACAATTTTTATTTGATTGATATGAATCAATCATAACTGAAAATTGTTTTTAAGATGTTGGCTTCGAATCATTTACTTCTTTTAATTATGCAAAGATTATTTAGAAAATTAATTTTTAATCAAATGTCAACAAATAGAATTTCTGATTAAACCTTTTTTTTCTAAAATTATTAAAAAAAATGTTTGTTTAGTTAAACTTCAACCTGCATACCAGTTTATTGATATAAAATTAATAAAAAAAAATGTAGGGTGTCAAAATGTCCAGTAACGATATGAGTGATGTTATTAAATTTTTGCAACTGTCAAAACCGAGAAGCTGATTATTAATTGTTAAACATGTAATTACTTTACTATTGCGTTAGGCTTTATTTTTTTCTGCTTATCTAATATTAGTTATTGGGCCTTTTTATCCATCACTTATTCAGCTAATCTAACTTTTAGGTCTATTAGAGCTTACAAACTATCTATGTGCCCGCCCTTGATCCCCAGTCTTACGCCAGCCACTGCTAGAGATTCACACACAGCGTGTGCTGCCTTCAGACCCTCTAACAACTACAGTTAATAGACATCAACGATATTTAAAGTTGTTTTAACGTGACCTGCCGTCTGCCTAATTATTTATTTTAAATAAATACATTGGATCTAAGTACCTTATTCGCTTTCATGTCTTCGTTTTCCTAGAGCACCACAAAATTTTGCTAACAATTATCTATTCCCTGATGCTTCTTTAGTTGCAAAATACAAACATTGCAAAACTTTAGTTCTAACCCCAATTGTGAAAAGAATACAGGAAATTACCCTTTTGTGGGTTACCTCTCACATACGAATATTTAAATGGTTGGGTCAAGATTTTTAGAGTTACCACTACTTTACCTCTATTCTTAGGTTACATAAACAGAGCAGTTTCTTCATTTCTTACTTTGTAGTTATCTCAAGTATAAACCTCTACCATGCATCATCTTAGGTTCTCCCTAGTCTAAGAATTCGTAACCATTTTATATTCTGCATGGTTCAGAGATACCATAGAGTTTAACCTTAAGTCTTTTGCCATATTATCCAGTTTCCAGAATCTTCTTCTCCCATACTTTTTCACTAGAGTTAACTCTTTTGCCACTTCGAGATATTTTTCGTCTCGATTTTTTTACTTCGGCCCTCGATATTGGAGAAATGAATTCGACCTCTGCAGAGAGCTAAGCCTGAGTGAAAACTAGAATTGATTGAAGTTCCAAAATTTTATGTTAAAGAAGCCTTCTTCAATCTTCCTTTCAGTCAGATGATACAACTTGAATTATTTTAGGAATAAATCTCTCTGCATCTTGTACCTAAGTTATCTTTATAGTCCAGTTAAATGGGTGATGTTCTTATTTATATTTTCATTATTTATGGAACATGAGTTCATTCATGTTGCTGCTGTTGCTGGCTTCGTCGTAATCCAATTGTTCAAGATTTTGTTAACGGTTTTTTTCTCTTAAATGGCTCGGACCTTAAAGTTGTGAATCGTTGTTGGATTAATTCGCATACACGCAGAGAAAAAACATAATTTTGGTATGGTCATCCTATGTTCTCTGTAACAATATATGGTTGCGATGGACAACTTATAATTGTTCTAATCATAACTATGGTCACGACAAACAAGTTTTTGTTTCTACTTAATCACTATTATTAACCCAACTAATGCAACATGCTTGGTTTGAACTATATGATTTTCAAACCATATCAAATTGTATTTATAACCATATTATTGTCAAACTTAAAAATAACATTGTAAAATATAAAATTTTAACACACAACTATTTATTAGATTATTTTTTAAGCATTCGATATGCGAGACAACTCAATTCATAAATAATTATTTTTCTGAAATGTATGTAAATCCGTAAAACTAGATTCTAATAATTTGAAAAAGCTAAACACAACACTAAAACAAAAAACTAAACAAAAAAACAAACATTATTTGTTTGTATTTAGTTATAATGTGGTTGCATACTAGCAAACTTATCATAATTTGTCTACTACCAATATATTATGGTTATAAATACCATATTATCTTGGATTTCTAATAAAACTTTGGCTGCGATTTGATAATTTTTAATAGTTCAAACCAACCTTGTTGAAATTTTTGGGTGTAGTAACCATTTAATGATCAAATAGTAACACAAACTTGTTTGTCGTGACCATAGTTATGATTGAAACAACTATAAGTTCTTAGTCGCAAGCATATATTTTTACAGAGAACATAGGATGGTTCTTGTAACCATACCATAACCATGTTTTTCTCTGCGTGTACAAAACTCAAGGTTCAAAGTATTCGGAAACTCAAGAGAATAAGTAAAACTCTGTTGTCTATCGAAATATCAAGATTTACAATATCAAGCAAAAATTAACTTATCAGATTTCAATTGTTCAGACAGTTAATCTTAATAGGATTTAAATTGTACACTTTGGACTTTATCTTTTCCTTTTAAGTTTCGATACCACGAAGTGAATTTTCCATATTTCTTTTTATATTATTTTTTTTTCATTTAATCGTTTTACTCAAAAATGTTGTAAGCTTCGACTAAATTTCTATTTCAGCTCAAACTAACTTTTTAGTTGCAATTAAACACACTTTCAACATTTTTCGCAGCAAATCAAAATAGATCAGCCTTAAGTCGGTACGTAAACCGACTAGGAATATGCGCCAATATGTCTTATTATAATTTCATATTTTAACTAATTTTTAATATTCTTAACTTCTTATTACAAATTACTTTCAAGCTCAGCATTTCTAGTTTAAAAATATAGTACTATGTTTTTTTTTTTTTTTTTTTTTTGTTTAATGTTTTTTGTTCACTTGCTGGCATAGTGCCAATGTAAATAATTATTCATGGGAACTGGATTTCAATGTTGCTTCCTACAACTACCATAACAGTGCTGCACAGTTTACAGCAAACAAAAAAACCAAAAGAAAGAATTAAAAATCCTTGGATATTTCACACATGTTTGGGCCTTTTAATTTTTTTTTTTTTTTTGGTTTTACTCGTAACTAAAACAAAAAATGAATACAAAGGCCTTTGTTCAATTGGCTCTTCTTTGTTAACGTTTTCTGGTTCTTTGTTTTAGATGAACACACCCAAAAAATAATTTTCTTTTTCCTTTATGACATTCGACAAATAATTTTCATACGAACGAACATCTAAGTGTAATTATTTAAATTTAAAATTAAAATTATTTATAGTCTCCAAATTTGGTCATTACATTAGTAATAAACAGTGTGATGATTGCAATTTGTCGTTACAAGTGCAAAAAACTTTTCGTATAAACTAATAAATTATATTTTAATTTTTTTCTACAATTTTACAATTCAATGCAAACTAAATAATTAGGCTATTATTTGTATCATTTTGTTAATCTTTTAAAAAATTGCAAATTGTTAAAAATTAAAAAAAAGACACAAAATGTGATTGACAAATCAGATATGACAAAATATTTCGAACTCTTTTCTGCATTTAAAATCGTTTCATTTTCTAAATTGAGCAAATGATTTTTTTTATATAGAACTTTTTTTTTTTGTTTTTTTGATATTTTAGATTCGAATTTCAGTTATTCCAACCTTCAGTTATTTTAGTTTTGAGTTAAGCACAGTAGGACGATTTAAGAAACAAGAAAGACCAAAAATGCAAACGTCGTTAAAAGTCAAGTTTTTGAAACAGAGTTATTTCCACGTACAGAATATTATAAATATCTATTTTTCATAGCAAATTTACTTATAAGTTCAATTGTTAAGAATTCGAGTTTTATTATGATTCTTAAATCATACGCCCTAGGTACCTCTACTCTTGTGTTGCCTTTATGTTCTCCGTTAAAAATCGAGACTAAGAAAAAACTAATAACACAGCTCTACAGTGATTTTGATTTTTGAAAGCTGGTTGTTAATTTGCATATGTTTGGGGGATCTTATTAAAAAAAAACGCAATATTTTTGCTCTATCACATACATTTCTTATAGCGCCCCAGAAGCATATCGACCGACCCAGATGAGTCAGATGTCACACCTGATTTCGGAGAGCACGAAGTGTTTACCCAGAGCGAAATAAATGATTTAATTAGAGATTTCCACTCCACCTTCCAAAGAAATCATCCGCAATTTTAGCCTTCAAAGTTCGTTAGAAGCATTTACTGGCAATATTTTACTCAAGACGGACCGCTAGTGTGTACTGCAACAATATTCCAGGTTTAAAATTAGTAAATTTGCGTATGTATGGTGCCTATTTATCGACCCAAGTAAGCGTAGTTTAAAAGGTGTTTTATTGAAAATTTTGGGTCAAGAATACCGGCTCCCGAAACACCATTTTTCTGTTTGAAGTCGTTACTAAATCCAACCAGGTCTGCTACATTGTTCTGTACAGTATGCCTGTTCCAACGGCTCCTATCGGGGATAAGAACATCAGAATTCTTGTGCAACAAGAGGGTCGGTTGAATGTTGTCAGATACTCTAAGGCAAGGTTCGTCTATAAGGAGCCGAAGTGTGCATAGATATCCCAATAGGTACGCTTCTGCATGTTTCCAATTGCAATGTTATTTGCAGTGGTGGTATGAGCAGCATAGCTCTTAGGGCATAGGTGAGACTACTCTTCAGGGCCCCAATAATAGCGATACAGATTAGGCGTTGTCAAATAATATGCTGGTCGTCATCTTTTTTGTCCTCGGCCACTAAGGCAGCGTAATTTCAATATGGTCTTATAAAGGTGTTAAAAGATTGGTAGATCATTCTTGGTGTTAATCCCCACGAGCTTTATTCATTCCAGCTTTTAATTTTTTTCTTTATTTCCAAACCGAATAAGTATCGATACTTCTGGTTTAATAATTAGTTGTTGCAACAGCTTATGTTTTATTATATTTGCATTAGACCATTTTAAAACTTCAATGATTGTTTGTTTTTTACTTTTGGTTATGTCCTTAATTAATTATCTTCTTTTTTTACCAAGTATTAGTTTTATATTAAACTTTTAAAATTTGTAAAAAGAAACTGCAAGCAATTACCATAAATGTTTAGTTTTAATAATATTTTCTTACTAACAGCAGCATCTGCTCTTGCTTTTTGCCTACTATATAAAGAATCTGCTAATACAAGAATTTTTTTTATAACAGAAAAACTTGGCATTGAAAAAACTCAGTTTTTACATTAAACTTTAAAATATAAAAAAGAAACATTACCAAACAATTTTTAATTAAACTATTAGTTTAGTCCACATAAACCAATATAGACTTTTTCATACTTTTTTTAATATAATTAAATTCTGCTTTTTACTATTCTCGTCTTTGTTGCCTGAAGTATTCTTTTCATTAATTTCTAAATAAATGAAAATATAAGATACTCAAGGGCAATATAAGAAAACAAGGAAATTCTTTGTGCTTGATTATTTAAAAAATCCTTAATTCCATTTAATTCCTTTTTATTTGTGATTTTTCAACTAATAATAAGAAACAAGGAAAATATTCTTAAAGGAAATGTAAAAGCAAATAAAATAATTAATCAGTTCTTTAGAAATATAAAAAAAATATTGTGTAATCTTACAGAAGGATTCTCTTAAAACCATAGTCCTCATGGATAAAATTACTTAGCATATAGCAGATACGTTTGTTTTAATAACAATATTAAATTCATATAATTTAATATTAATGTCTGTAAAATAACCAGTGCGGACAGCAGCATTTTGCTAGGACAAATTGACGATTCCATGACCTTTCAAATAAGTAAATTTTTTTTGTTAAAACGTCTTAATTCTCAACATAATCACCCTTCAGCTATATATATTTAGTCTAGAGTCTTTCTATTTTTTTTATTCCTTCCGTTTCAACCAAGGTTCTTATCACCCAGCTTTTTCTTTAAATATGGGAACAGGAATTAGGAGTCAATTCTCGAGATTATAATGGTTGGCGTAGCACTTTGTAGGCCAGTTTATGGAATTTTGCCATAGAGACTACAAACATAGGCATCTGGGGGGTTATTACGTATTTTGATTCCAAACGGAAATCATTCGAATTTGTATGACTTTAACATTGTGTTTCGAAAAAGATTTCTTTCGAATCGAAATACGTAACAACCCCCCTGAACATTGTTTTGATTATGGCACCGGTTACTCTGATAGATTTTTCATAAACAAATATTCATAAAAAAGTTTAGATATCAGCTCGGACTAAAGCCTGAGTCACATTAAGCACTTTTATTCTACTAGCGATAAATGTCGTGTCACTTTGATTTTGATCGATTAATAAATGCGCGACGAGTTTTTTTTATGTCCTGTAGTTCAATTCACTAACTTTTATATTAGTCAACAGCTTTTGTTGTTTGCAGTGGCGTACAGACGATGCGATGAGTTATACAACCAATTGGTGGCGTGTCTGATGAGCATGGTGATAGAAATCAATCGTGAAACCGCAGATAAATCATATAAAAGAAAGCGATCTACTAAGTAGTAATAACTAAAATAATAATATTTAATTTTATTTTAGATTTTAGTTTATATCATAGAAGCCATTTGTGTGTAATAAATTCCACAAGATCCCATGATTTTTTTTTTCTTGTCATAAAAAATACTTAAATAACATTTCAATATCAGTATTTATTTAAAGTCAGTATTTTATTTAATTAAAAAATTCTTAAAAACTAGACGTTGTAGAATCAATCTGTAAATATGTTTGGAATCAGCACACTAATGTATATTACAATTACATAACAAAGTTCTTGCTACAGAGACTTTTTTTGCCGACCAGTGTTGTTAACATACAAATAAATTGTTAAGTCAGACTAAAAGTATCCAATTTTCTGGAAAAAGCATATCTATGTACATATGTATAGCCATTAATATAAATTCAATTGCACAAGTTTAAAGCAAATGAGTACTTTTAAGGGAAGCAATATAGATCGAGTTGGCGTACACTACCGTTGTCGAAGTTGCTGTAGCTTTAGTAGACAACAGCGGTCAGAACATTTTAAAATTTAAATCATTACTATTTAACTCTGAATTTATTAGTAGAGCTATTTATATTTTCTAATTATTCCATAGAGTTGATAAAAATAATTTTAACAAATTAGGTAATTAAATATTGTGTTAAATAAAAAAATAAATAAATTAGCATTCTTTGCATTAAGCTACACTTCGGGTAGTATTAAGTTGTAAATCTCATCTAGTTAACTAACTAAATTAAGATAACACAATACGAGAAATCTTACTAAATTCAACATGATCCCGTACATTTAATGGCAGCTGGTTCGATTTTTTTTTTTTTTTTAATTTTTTTGTTTTTCTTTATTCATTAGCATTCATATACATATTTTGTTTCCTCAGGAAATTTTTAATTAGGTTAAGTATCAAAATTAATTTTAACTGAAAAATAATGTTAGGACAAAAATAAAAATAAAAAAATAGCAGGTAATGGATAAGCAGAAATCTACCTAAAAATAGACTTCATGCCAACCAACTGACCTTAATTTGATTATAATAGCCAAACATGTCCCAAAGTAGATAGATACGAAGAATGTTGAAAAAGCACATAGCAATCCGTTATGCGTAAATTAAACTTTTTCTGTTTTTCTTTAATATATTCTTTTCTTTCAACCGCATTGGGTAATTAGTAGTCGAAAGGATATACGACATTGATCTTTTGAAAAAGCGTAAATAAAATTAGGCCTGGATGGCTACCTCACTTACCAACATGATATCTTTTCAAATAATGAACACTCAGTTTATTTTAAACTTAATATACATATATAACAAGCATATTTGTTTTTAGTCCTTATATTACATTTATAAAATATAATAAAACTCCATGGAATATTATTTTGTTTATCATTTTGCCATTAACTTTAGTTTCTGCCCTTAAATTTTCATTTTCCTTTAAGGTGTTTGTTTGTGATGTGTTTCATTTCCTAGAATAGTTTCCAGACAATCAAAATAAAAGAAAATAGTCTCGGATTACATTGTGCAAATTTTGTCGCTGCAATCTTTCTCGCTTCTTCTTTAATATTGCATTTGTGTTTATATCGTGCAATTTTTATTGTAGCAATTTGTGTGGATGTATACATTTGTTTACATTTCAAACTTCAAAATAGAACTAAACAAATTTCATGAGTACTTGCTTGTGTGTACTCCCCTTTTAATTCCTCTCTCCGCTTTCGCCAACTAATAAAGAATTGCATCGACAAAAGTTGCATAATGTAATCCGGAACATACTAAATTTATTTATTTCCAGTTTTTATTTTAATTTATATATTTTTTCTAGTCTTTTGTTTTATTTTTACCAAAATTTTTTTATATATTTCACGTTTACATTTTATATATTCGTATAAGTAATCTACAAATAATTATTTTTTTTTAGTTTATTGTTTTCTATTTTATGTTGATATATTTGGTTTTAATGGATTTTAATTAGAGTATTATGATAAGGATGATGAAGTGATGTAAATTCTTAACTTTATTTATATTTAGTAATTTAATTTATTATTTTGCTCTTATCATAAATGGGACTTTTACGGTATCATTAACATTTTGATTGACAATATTTGAAAATAATAACAAAGACAACAATAAATTTAAAAGAAAAAATATATAAGACTATAAAACACAAACATTGTGGCTTTTAATTAGCAGCTACACATTTTCAGAAAATAATTTTATATAATAATTTTAGAGATTTCAAAACAATTTGTCTAATAAAAAAATTGCGATTATTGTGCAAAGAAAAAAATGATGTCGTCCATGTACTTACAAATAAAAAATCTTTTTCATAAGGGAAGAATTTAGAGTAATCTAAACATAATCCAAACGAACATCTAAAAACAGAACATGGTTGAGGAAACCATAATCTATATCCATAACCATAATCTAAGAGAGTTATTTTATGATTGAAATATATGATTGAAGCCAAAAGAAGTATTATTTATAATATTTTTATTGGTAGAACTATATTGTTAAGATTACAATAAAATTGTTAAAATAGAATCTCAATTATTTTTTAATATAATAATGTTATAGTCATATATGATAACAAATTATGAACATTTAAATATATTACTAGACTAGCGTGCCTGCTATTTCCTCAGCTTCCTTACAATATTTTGTTGGTTTTTTTTTTGTGAAAGCAATCCACACCAAAGACCCATTATTTTTAGTGCTTCAGTTATGGTTTATGTATTAACTTTATATAAAGGGTACTAACCCTACTAAAATATGACGCTTTCAAAAATAAAAGGTCCTTTAAAGTATGCACATCGGTAAAATTGTGTACTTTCACAGCTTTTTCTCCACAAATAAAATATTTTTGCATAAAAAAATTATCCTATATTTGAACAAGGGTACTAAGGTACCTCCTCAAAAATTTTGTTAAAGTTTTTTTTTTGTTTTTACATGATGTGAACACAGCCAAAGTTTTTCTGTGAGACTCCTTTCGTTTTTAAATATTTTCTCTCTTTATACTTAATAAACTTCAAGCTACCAGAAATATTCTCCCCGCTTGAGTACTTATATCCTGTATTATTACCGCCCAGATTTAATGTAGCTCATATGCTTTTAGCAGTGTTGGGGTGGCATGAAGTTAAGTGGAGTGTTGACGCAAAAAAGAATAAAAAAACGGAATATATGTCGTATTCCTTTATCTGAGTTTGGTTGGTTAAACAGATGATGCTTACAACCCTACCCTAGAAAATTCATTCCATTCTACTGGTGTATAAATTAAAATTTAAGTTCAATTATTCTCTCTATCTACTATAAGGTTCAAACGAATATTTTTGTACACAAATTAGCTGATTCATTTTTAAAGAAAAATGGGACAAATTTAATTTTATACACTAGTAAAAAGGCATTTTCTGGATCGTAACATACTTCTTAAGCATTATTCGTATCTATCTACTTTGGGAAGTTCTTTTAGTTATAAACATCAGCTATATAACCAACCAAACAAATTTAGATAATAGAAAGCGTACAATTGTATTCAATCATATTCCGTTAGTTGGTGCTAAATTACATTATGCAACTTTTGTCGCTACAATCTTTCTCGTTTCTTCATTAATATTTCATTTATGTTTATATCGTGCACTTGGTGAGAACAAAGTCTATAACCCCCTAAAACTTTCCTCTTGTGTAATGTGTTTTCGTTTCCTCGCGAATTATTAAAAAGAAAAAAAATATTTCCTCATTCAGGAAAAAATACAAAATTTGTGCTTTTTTAATTAGTACATTTTAAAAATGTACTTTTTTAGATGGTAGTCTTCAGAAGGGACTTTTACTATTCACAAAAGTACTTTTAGGTTTTATAAGTATTTTTAAAAGTTACTTTTCTAAATAAAAAATTTTTTAGGACACAGACGTCAATAACCTAACAGACTAACTTAAATAAGCGCGCAAGACGTAACGCTGTCTAGCGCCTTGCTTTGAATAAACCTAAATAAGAGCGCTACGTTCTGCAATAAGCAGTAATGTTATTTTGTTTAATAAAATCTAATAAATTAAAATGCATAATAGAGGTAGATCGCTAGATAAGCAAGAAAGTAGCTAAAATGTCATCACTCTTTCACAAAAAAACGCTCTGTCAAAATTGGATTTACCAATTACTATTCGTGGCAGCCGCTCTATTTAGGTTTGATTCATGCATTTTATATGTACAAGAGAATTTCTGACAGTTAGTTTGAACTCAATGCGGTTTTTAAAGTTCGGCTATAATTTTGTTAATAATTTTTTATTTTGTGAATAATTACTAACAATAGCCACAAAAATTGTTAGCACGATTTATAACAGAATGCAAACGAAATCAATCTAATGTTTGATTTTATGTAGTTTACTTGTATGTAATTTTATTTTGATTATGTTTATTAATTAAGAGTATATACATATGTCTACTCTACTAGATATGTTTATAAATAAAGTTAAAAGGTGATTTAATAGAATTTATATTTATAACACATAATATGAATAAATCAATATTTAATTAGATTTATTTTCCAGTAAAAAAAATTCTAACTACTTAAATCTGTTGTTTTTTCTTTTTACTTTAAATTATATTTACAGCAAAATAGTTATTGTTTTGTTTTTTAAAGTATTTAATACATAACTTTTATATTTTAAATTCTTAAATATTCTCTAAAGATTATTATTGTTTCCATACTTACTTCTTTACTAAAATACGAAAAATAAACCCCTTCGAGTTTAAGAAAAAAGACTTCATGATTTCTCTTCCCTCAAAACTAACGCCCATATATATAACTAACTGTGCCCATACACGTTTTGTATGTCCTGACAATATTTTGTTCGATTTTGCTTTGAAAGTAAAGCACACCAAATTTTAAGACTGTTACGTATTTACTTTATATAAAGGTACCCATTCCTGGATGAAATTCTAAAATTTATTTAAAATTCTATAAATTATTGTAAAGCTCTGTAAAAGATAGACAGAAAATGACTTACTCATTATTTTAAAACAGCGCCATCTGTTGTGCAATATCGCTTAAAATATACTGCTTAGAAAAATTAAAAGAAGCAAAATTAAAGTTAAAAAAATTGGCGTACTTTCACTACTTTTCCTCTACTTTCTCTTGGAAATAATATATATTTGGGATCAGCATACCAAGGTACCTCCTCACAAAATGTTGCTAAAATCCACGTAGTAATTTTTACGTGATGTGAACACAAAAAGAGAAAGACAGACAGACAGGAAATGAGTTACTATTTTATTGTATGTATAAAGGATAAATAAAACTTATTTAAAATGTTTTTTAGAACGAATTTTGTAAGAAGAATTTGTTTTAAAATAGATTTATATTATATTTTATTTATTATGAATATTGCAGTAAAAATTTATTTCATATTAAATGTAGAAAATGTATCTCTAGTTGCCAATTACTTTAGTTTTCAACTATCAGCAATTATTTTTACTTTGTCAATTAACAATGATTCTGACTATTATTTAAAATTTAAGAGGGAAGTGTGATTTGAACGATCAGTTAAACATAGACATTCGATTATTTTTTTATTTACCAAACAACAGTTCTGAACTCTTTGAAAAAATATTTTTAGAGATTAAACAATAACTTTCGTTTTGACAGACAATAGAGTCAATATGGTTTCGGCAGTAAAGAAAACTTCTTCACTCATAGAAATCGTCAAATGGTTTAAAATTGGTTATACTCACTCCAATAAAGTCAGACTGATGCGGGAGTTTCACAAGGTTGCTTTTAAGCGCGCTGGAACTCTCTATATCACGTGAAATGGTGACAATCCATGAACTCAAAATTTTAAAACTAATAGTCAAACTTTTTAAACTAATTAAGGCTGTCACCAGGCCATTATCATGTCACTTCTTCCAAAAATTATATCAATAATAAAGCACCTTACATCGCGACTTCAAAATTGTCATTCTCGGTATAATGTTTCACAAAATTTAATACCAAACTATTGTGTGAATGCAGCAAACCATTTGGTAGGATACAATTTCAAACAAATTCAGCATTGGGAACATATTAAAGCCACGTTTTAAAAATTCATAAATATGGTTTAAGATTAAACAGAAATGCTAAATTAGCTGGTAAAAAATTCAACGGTATTAATATCAGCCTATAGGGGGGACACGATGCTAGTCCTAGAACGCGATGCTGATTGGGAACAGTCCAAAGAAATAAAAATTCGTATTGAGAACGCAAGAAGCGCTTTTACAAAGATGAAAAAGTTGCTGATATCCTTGGCATCATCAAATGTTTTTAATAATATGTAGATGGAAGAATACAAGGAAGAAGGGATCCAAGAAAAATAGGAGTCTCATAGTTTATAAACCTACGTCAATATTTTAACAAAGTGCAAATTTACTCTTTGGACTAGCTTCGGATAAATTAATATGATAACCAAAGCTCGAAACAAATACGAAACATGATGAAGAACAAAAGAAAACGGTTTCCAACAGAAATAAGATTTTCAAAATATACTTACAAAATTTGCAATAATAAGTAAACTAAGTATAAATACTAATAATGTTACAATAACAAACACTTCGAATAGATATAAGGTGGTCATATATACCCACTGTGAAAATCTTACATCATTTCTTCTACTCTTTCGCCAATAAAATATAGTTTTATTCCTCTGCTTGCTATAAAAGTATATTAAAAAACAGTTTTTTGCCTCTTTCGAAAATTTTTAAATTTTGAGTTGACTCTCTTTAGAGGAAGCAATGTTAAGTTGATTTCTGAAATTCTTTTTACCAAACCTAAAAAATTGTTGGTAATAAATTTGTACAATTGAATTATTATCAAGTGAGTAATTGACAAGTAACATTTTGGCAAAAATGTTATAAAACAAGTTAATTTTTTATGCTGCAAATTTCTTTCCTATAATACAATTTTATACACATATCTATATATATAAAAATTAATGTTTGTCTGTATGTTTGTATGTCCTTTATAGAATCGTAAACTATGCATCTGATCATGATATGATTGATCTTAAGAAAAGTTGTTGATGAGTCGGCGAAGATTTCTAAGTTGGTTCGATTAACTTCCGACAGGTCGCGCCACTGAAAATTAATCAAAATTAATTAAATCGTAAGCTGTGCATTTGATGATGGTATGATAGTTAGCAAAATTGTTGCGAATGAGCCGACGGAGGTTCCTAAGTTGGTGGGGTTAATTTCCGACAGGTGGCGCCACAGAAAATTACTCAAAACGAATTTAATCGTAAACTGTGCAATTGATCATGTTATGATCTTTAGCAAAGTGGTTGCGAATGAGCCGATGAAGGATTGTAAATTGATGCGATTAATTTCTGACAGGTGGCGCCACTGAAAACTACTCAAAATTAATTAAATCGTAAGCTGTGCATTTGATGACGGTATGATCTTTAGCAAAATTGTTGCGCATGAGCCGACGGAGGTTCCTAAGTTGGTGGGGTTAATTTTCGACAGATGGCGCCACAAAAAATTGATCTTTTTCCTAAAAAAAAAAATGCTGAAGGGAAAATTTTCGCGTTAGAGGTAGTCAAATAGAGCTAAAAGTAGCGCGAAAAGAGTTAAGCTGGCATCGCTGAATACAACAAACTAATGTTTGCTTAGGGCCAGCAACGCAGACCGGGTCAGCTAGTTCATAATAAATAAAATACATATGGAAGAAATTTCAAAACAAAATTTTCATATAATCTTTGTTCTAAAATACATTTGAAGTAAGTTTTACTTATAATGAATATGGGCATTAATATTTTAAAATATATTAGTTTTAAAAACTATAAATGTATTTTTTACCTAAAATATTTAAATGTTGTTCTTTAAAGCATTTAACTTTTCATGTGTCTCATTGCTAAAGTATTTATTTTTTTTTTTTATTTATTTATTTCTGGGCTTTAAATTCACATTTCATTCAAAACTTTGTTCAATAAAAATTTGATAATTATAAAGTTTTCATTATGAATTAGACTGCAAACTTTTGAATTATAATCGCTTATTTTACTAACAATCTTATACAGATTTAAATCTTATTATCAATTATATTTAAATACGAGTTTATGCCACATTTTAATTAATTCATCAGATTATAAGTGTCATTTTATGCTTAATGTTTCAAACTATGATATATGGTTGTATTTAAATAAATATTAATATCATATTTAAATAACGATGTTATTATTTATTTTTGAATATATGTATGTGGTATATGATTTGATTATGACTCTTATTGATATAAAGTTTTTTTTTTTATATTCATACTCGTACATGTGTTTTCATATGAATTTTTCAAGTATATGGAAGACTCAAACTACATTGAAATTTACAAATACTTTTAATTTACTATACACAAATGAAGAGAAATATTTACAAGGAATTGCTTTATTTTATTATGAATAAATAGAGTTCTTTTTAATTCAGTTTATCGTTTGCATTACTACCTCCATATTTTTTTAAAATAAATATTTTTTTTTATTTTTTTTAGAAGATTAAAAACAATTTTATAAATCTTTTAAATGCCAAAGCATTAAGAGTTTGGTGTTATTAATTACAATTTAGGGCCTTACAAGGAGTCATAAAATTAAACTAGTGTGTAAGCCTTACCTTTTAAACAAACATCAGGTTAAAAATGATGGTGTTATGAAGTAACGAACATAAAAATGCAGACTAATTTACTTTCCTCCTTTTTTTAAAATCAGTAAAAAAGTAAAAAAAATTTCAACCTACAGAAATTTATTCCAAAAGTATTGATAATTACAGCGCAATAAACATAGCTAGGATATTTTTATTGTTTTAGTTCTTTTGGCCAAAAACAATAGTTTTGTTTTGCAATAGTTAAGAATTGTATGGCAATATGACATGAATGTATTAATGGCCGTATTTATGAAAACAAAATTATAAACATGAATAAGACAGTAAGTGTTAGCACTTCTTTTGACCAACATACATATAATTGATTTTTTTAACAAATTCATACTCATACGTATAGTGTACCAATTGGGTAGCCTGTAACTAAAGTTGTCTATGAGACATAATACACATTTTGAGATAACGAACGAAAGGCGTTCGCAGTCACTGTATGCGTTTGAATATATCTTATATATATAATAGGTTTGTATAGTGGAAAGGAAGATAACTTAAGTATTATATGTAATTTAAGTGATAAATAAGATAGAAAACACAAACAAATTTTTGACAACATAGAAAATGTTGTATAGACCACTTGGGAATTATTGTAATTTCGAAAAGCTTATCTTGCATAAGGGGAATAAGTGAGTAAAATAATAAACCTGGAGTAAATTAAACACTTCAATCAAATAAAATTAAGAGACTAAACAGCAGCATGTTATTAACACCTAATCTCTTAGGTGTTTCCTACAGTTTTCAATTAATGCTTCCCCCTCATTAGGTGTATATACATCGTTTTCTTTTTTCGCTTTTACTTATAAAAGAGTAATCGTCATCATTTGGAAAATATGTATGTTCACTATCTTATTACGTGAAGTACATCATTTGGCAAATATATATTTCCCGTATACGAAATATACCTTTCGTATATTTCGCTAATGTTAGCTAAAGCATTTACCATAATAATCATAAAAAATATGATATTCCAGTTAGGGGTTTGCCCACTACAACAGTAGCTAAACATATTTACCTTTGTAACATGATCAGAAAGATGACTCTTAAACTAAAAATACAAGCAACATATGAGCTTTTGCGATCCTCTCGCTCCTGTAGTTTCATACCACAAATTCATTAAAATTTTGTTCTTCATTTCTTAACCTGGATATCAATGAAGGAGTGGAAGGATCATTTCTGTCAAAAGTAATCAATACGTGTGTACTTTGAAATTTTCTTCTAGCCTCTTTTAGCATATTTAAAATATCTCAATATCTCTAGCTTTTTTACATATAGTAAGTTAATAATCAATTATAAAGTGGTAGTTTAAAATGTTACTTAGACCACTTTAATTTTAGGCTAGCCAGTTTTTCAGTTCTGTTTAATTAGTTCTTTTCTATCGCCATCAAATTAGGAAATTACTTTCAATGCTGAATTTTCATGGTCGAAGCACGTTAGTATAACTAAAGAAAAGCTAAAATCTTTAATACAATAATTAATCCGTAAAAAAATCAAATTTCTAGTCCACTAAATATACGATTAAATATAGATGTGAAATATTTGCCAGTTGTGACTGGCTATCATAAACTTGAATATGTTATAATCTAAGCCAAATATGTATTCAACTAAAGCAAAACTGATAGTATTTTGATGAATTTTCTTCAGATATATGACTTATTAAAATAAAAAATATATCATAAGAGGATATGATATACAAAATACAATGATATACAAAGAGACTTAATATTTATACAGAAGACTAACTTTCGCCCAATCTCCAAATGGAGAAAAAACAAAAATCTTATTCGTGAGCTGTTTTGCATTAGTATTTTTATTGACTTTTCTCTTTCTACTCATAAAGGATAATTGTATTGTTGTTATCATTTCTTCATATTGGTATACCCTTAATTATTACTAAGGTGGATCCATTAACTTTCTTCTCTTTTGACATCTCGTAGCTTATTGTTAAGTTTAATTTAATTTCTTTAGATTCATCTATAATAATTTGTCACTAATTAAGTTTTCTTCCAAATTTGAGACTACTCAGTATTAAACAATCCTTTGCTACCGTTCGGAAGGCTATTTATTGTTTTTTTTTTTTAAACAAATTTTATACTAGAGATAACTCAGCCTTAAATGATATATTCTATCAGATTAGTTTTTTTTTTTTGTACAAAACATTGGTTTGAGAAAGAAATTAATTGGTTTTACGAATATGCTATTGTCTACATTAAACTTCATCCCTGGAGTTCGAACTGTCACTGCAATATTTCCAAAGGATTTGTCGAAGTGTTCTCGGGGCTTCCTGTAGCCTGAATCTGGCCTGTTTTATTAATGGAACTTTTCGAGGTCCGACCAGTGTTTAAACGGCGTGGAACCGATGGCCCCATAGAGAGCCGCCAAACTTCTTTCAACAGAAAGGAGTTTCGATATTCTCCAAAGCCCTAAACAAGAGATTAGAACATGGATCCAGGCTTGGCATACTCTGTAAATTGCTACTCATTGTGACTGTACGGTACATTTTAGTGCGGTATTAGTACACACCGCACGTTGTCGTATATTGTGCTGTACTGCAGAATGGGGGTGCTAATCTACACATTTTTTTCACTCGGTAGTAAGACCTCCGTTGGATAAGAGCCAACACGGCTAGGTGCCGACGTTAATCTTGCTCACATCTATCTACATTAAACTATAAAACATTCACATAACAAGACGGCAACTGAACGTTTTTTCTGTAAGTGTTATAAATTGTTGAAACCGGTTCTTAAGATAGACCATCGTCAAAATTGCTTGTTTTAACAATGTTTCATTACAATTCAATATTAACATGGCTTTCACACCTAACAAAATAGCAATACTTTCTAACATCTTAAGAAGCTGCAAAATTATTACAGAAGTTTTAAATTTATGTAAATTTCCATAAAAATTTTATTGGGTTAAATTTGTTGTCCTTAATTTTTGTTACTTTGAGGGATAAAAAGAAAAGACTAAAACAAAAACTTGGAAATGTGAAAAGCCTAATTGCACGCATAAGTGTTGGAAAAATGTTCACACAAGATAACACTCATACGCAGCATAAACAAATTTAAGGCCTCAATTTAAAAACAAAAAAACTTTACCGTAAAGTTATGTGTGTGTGTGTGTTTATAGTAACAACAAGCAAAATTATTTCCTTTCGCTCATTTTAATTTTTCATGCTAAAGTGAAACAACAAAAGTTTTCCACTGAATTTCAAAATATAAATGTAACAAAAAAAAAAAAAGAACAAGTGTTTCAGTTTCTCAGCTTTTTTTCTCTTGTTTTTAACAACATGTTGAAAAGAATATTACCGAAGTTTATTTTAAACACAACAGCAAAGTGGAAATGAAAATGAAAATACAAAAATAAATATTTATGATTGTTATGAAAAATGAAAAGTTTTGTTTTTCTGCATTAAATTAAAAAATGTGGTAATAAAAGTGTTAAATTAAATACTATTAAATAGGACTTAAATAATAACAAATTATGAAGAATAATTAAAGCGCAACTTTAATGACATGAAATTTAATTGTGTTCTTTTTTACAAAATAAAGAAGTAATGTAATGGGGAAAAATGTACTACAAGGGATAGAGATGGCACAAATGAAAAATAAGTGAAAATGGATCTGAAGTAGTATCTGCAAAGTATGTACGACTACTTTAAGTATGATTTAATAAGATTTAAACAAACCTCATATTACATGCTGTATTTATTCCGTGATTTGTATACCATTCACCGCGTGTAATTTCTACAATATTCATTTCCGACCCCATAAAGTATATATATTCAAAACCCTCATATATAGGATGTCCGTGTTCGGGTTGAAATCAACTTTGTGAAGGCACCAGAAGAGATACAGAAAATATAAGCCCATCCATCTGCCAGGCATAGTTTCGAAAATATTGTTAATAGAATTCAACAACATCAGATCATTCCATTCGAGGCTATGGGTAAGAAAAACATGCCCACCTATATTTTTTCACATTTATTTTATTTTTTTCGGTGGTAATGATTTTTTTTTTTTTTGCTTGGGGGATCAATAAGCCCCTGCGAGTGGCGCTTTGTGTTTGTTTTTAGGTTGGTAGGGTTTTTCTGCTTTGTGCTTAAATGCAATAAGATTGCTGGAAAGTCCTAACTTTTATAAAAGATTTTCTATAAAATTTCCAAAAATTTTGACAAAATATTTCCAATAAAATTTTTACGTAAAATTTTTATTAAAATCTTAACAAAAAATTTCAGTAAGATTTTACAAAAAATTTCTATAAAATTTTTGCAAAAAAATTTCGATTAAAAAAAATTTTATCGAAGTTTTCGATAAAATTTTTTGAAAAAAATTTCGATTAAAATTTTATAAAACATTTTCCATAAGATTTTATATAAAATTTTCGATACAATATTTACAACAAAAAAATTATATCATTTTTACAAAAAATTTCGATACATTTTTTACCAAATATTTTCGATAAAATTTTTACAAAAAATTTGAAAAAAAAATTTCGACAAAAATTTTAAATAAAACTGGAGTGGCCTACACTCAACTTTACCATACCAAATGGAAACAGATATTTTTATGGATATATTACATAAAGAATAAAAGTTCAAAGTATATTCGAATCGAAAAAAAAAAATATTTTCGATTTGGGGTGTTGGGTAAACTACCCCTTGCCCCTTCCCGATTATGGCCAAAATTTATACAGCTTTTCATTTCCATAAACCAAAGGCACATGCTGATTTTCATTTTGATATATCATACGGTATGACTTGTAGAGCGTTTACACAATTTGGGAGTAAGTAAACTACCCCTTGCTCCTTCCCGATTATGCCCAAAATTTTTACAGCTCTTCCTCTCCATAAACCAAAGCTACAGACTAAATATAGTTTTAATACGTCATACGGTATGAGCTGTAGAGCGTTCACAAAATTTGGGGGCAAGGAAACTACCCCTTGCCCCCTCCCGATTATGCCCAAAAACTGTACAGCTCTATATCTCCACATACCCAACGCACATACCGATTTTCATTTTGATATGTCAAACGGTATGACCTGTACAAACTCCACGATAATAGTGGCATACACAACCACCCACCCACAGACATCATCGCGGAAATAGTCAAAATGGATTCAGGAGACCTCTAAACGTATAAATCCGTCAAAATCTCCACCTCGATTTTTTTCATGATTACTATACTTTACCTCATACTACGTATGGTAAAGTAAAAACATTTTCCATAAAATTTTATATAAAAATTTTCGATAAAATTTTAGCAAGAAATTTTCGATAAAATATTTCCAAAAAAAAATCGATGTAATTTTTACAAAAAATTATTAATAAAATTTTTTTGCTAAAATTTTCGATAAAATATTTACAACAAAAAAATTCGATATAATTTTTACAAAAAATTTCGATAAATTTTTGGAAAAACAAATTTCTATATTATGTTTTTAATAATGATGTTGAAAATCATAAAAGTAAAAACCGAATGTATATTATTGTGAAATTGGAAAACATAATAAAGTAAGGAATATTTAACACCACCATGGTGAAGGGTATATAAGACTCGGCATGGTCGAATATAGCCTCATATTTGTTTAATATAAGATATGATTTTCATTTTATTTTTCAG
This sequence comes from Phasia obesa, assembly GCA_949628195.1. NCBI lineage: Eukaryota > Metazoa > Arthropoda > Insecta > Diptera > Tachinidae > Phasia > Phasia obesa. The sequence goes on from OX451215.1 coordinate 94,885,507, forward strand.
CAGTCTTTTTTTAGGTCAATACAATTAGTCTAGCGTATATCTCTTACCACCCAGTCATCTCTCAAATCAAGTCTCAAATTTGAAAGCAGAAAATAATAGCAAGGGGCCAAAACTGCAGAGTATACTGGGTGCAGTTGCAATTTGTAGCCCAATTTATAGATTTTTGCCAAAGTGACCCATTATTATGACCCAACTGTCTATATTAAAGCACCATTCGCGCTGATAGCTTTCTCATATCCAAACATTCATGCAAAGTATAATGTACCCGCTCGGATATGAGGAATCTACAGCGTTAGACAACTTACAATCAACATACAGTTTGACACCCGAAAATGATTAAATGTATTGTATTTCTGTAAAATTTTAATAAAAAGCATTTCTTTTTCATTACTTTCCAAAACAAATACAATATATCGGCAGTATAGAAGTGTAGTCTTGATTAAGAATTTTAACTTGTAATTATTATTAAAGAAGTAATTATTATTGAATTTCAGATTAAATTTTACATTTTTATTAATGTCACTCTTTAAAAGAGAGTACGCAAAGAAACAAAAGAAAACGTTTACTCTTTACAGTGAGTTAACCAAAAACAAAACAGAAACAATAAGAGCGATTGTGCCATTCCGTTTCGTGTTGTTTTTGGTTGTAAACACTAACTTCCAAGAAAACAGATCATAAACAAAACCAGTATTCTAAAATCTAAATAACTAAATAAATCACTCAAAAAAATACGTTGCTGGTTCTGTTTGGTATAACAAATTAATCTGATGATTAAAAGAACCCAATTGTTTTTTGTTGTAAACTGTGCCATCCAGTAAGTATTTGTTTTGCTTTTGCTTATGTGCAAAACGATAAAAAAAAATTTAAAGGTTTGTATCTTTACACGAAAATCTTTTGCGAAAAGTTTTGTTTGTTTTCAAACACAGCTCTAAAGTCTAGTCCGTTTTTCAAAAACCTTATAAAACTATTATTACTAAATAAACATTTTTATTTATATCTAATAATCAAGATAAATGGTTTTAAATGATAAATACACCAAATTTTAATCAATTTAAAAGAAGAAATAATCAAGCTTGAGGCCATGTCGGTTATATTAAAATTAATTAAAGCAATATTTTTTTTTCAGACTTGTATATTCATGTTATTTTATTAACTTTAAAAAATTCGGAAATTGCTTTTAATTTTATGTTTACCCTTGCCGTTAGTTGATCTTTAATACCATTTGCTTGGTTTAAGAACAATTTTTAATTTGATTTAATTAACTTTAAGTTAATTTATATCCTTTTTTATTTTGTTTTGCAAATTCTGCTAACATTTTGCATTTGTAAAAGAATAACATGATGAAGTTTAGGTAAGGAGGATGATAGATAAAATATAAAAATATTCTTCACATTATTACAATTAAGTTTTTATTTTATTAAATAATTACTGTATTTTTTGACCTTTTTTATATTTTTGAATTCTATTTTTTAAAAAACACATTTTTATAAAAAGACCTAGTGCTTATTAAATAATTTTTGAAAAAAAACTGACTTCAGAACAGATAGAAGGACACAAGTTATAAACTAATATTACTAAGAAGTAATCTGTAAGAATTAGGCTTAAACCAAATAATATATGGGCCAAAATTAGCGGAAAAAAGACTATGTGAATGTCAATCCTCTCCCTATTACTGTTCAAAAGTTAAGCTATTTTTACCAGCATCCGTATTTTATGGGGACACCATTTACGCCCCTGTCTATAACGGTTTCAAAGATAGGGTCACATAGATCAAATAACATCACTTATTGGGACACTCTTTACTTTAGAATTTAAAATTAAAGACCTGTTGTTATAGAGGACTTGGCCACAAAGATTCTGTTTAAATTTCAAATATCTGTTAAAAAGTTTAACCATTTATATCAAATTACATGAACTATTGGGACAACCTTTACATTATAATTCTAAATATTTATACTTGTTATCATACCAGAGAAAGTAGTGGAAATTCTGCCTAATTTTTAAGTGTTTGTGTTTAACGGTTCAAAAGATAGGGCCATATAGATCAAATTACATAATTTATGGGGACACCCTTTAGTTTCTAAATTCAAATTGTATACTTGCTATAGTGGACTTTGCAATACAGGTTCCTTGTAAATTTCAGCTGTCTGTCTATAACAGTTCAAAAGTTTGACCACATACATAGAATTACATTAACTATTGGGACACCCTTTTATTTCCAAATTCCAATTTTATACTTTTTGTTATAGTGGACTTAGCAATACAGGTTCTTTGAAAATTTCAGTGGTCTGTGTACAACTGTTCAAAAGTATGGCCATATACATCAAATTAAATGAACTATTGGACCACCCTTTAAAATTTTGAATATTTATACATTTTATTATAACGGTCATAGTAATCGACATTCTGTAAAATTTTGAAGGTTTTAACGGTTCAAGAGATAGGCTCAAATAGGTAAAATTACGTCACCTATGGGGACACCCTTTAAATTTAAAATTTATTTTTTTATTAATTTCTGCTGTTGGGAGCTATAGCGACACGCAATTTTTTAAAATTTTAATTTGGTGCCCTTTACGGTTCTTAATACACTAAAAAAACATGTATGTTGTATGGGGACACCCTTTAATTTTTAATATAATGAACTAATTTTAAAATGGGACCAACCTGAAAGCATAACCTTTCAAATAAAGAAAAAAATTTTTAAATCGGTTCAGAAATGGCTGAGTTCTGCGCTTACATACATCAACAAAAAAGCAACATTCAGACGAATAGATAACCTCCTTCTTTTTTGAAGTCGGTTAAAAATAGTTTTTATTTTATCTTAAAATTTCTCCGCCTATGTATATTTCATTTTCGATTAGTTATATGCCCCATTTTATGTTTTTCCTTGTGCTTGGCAAAATTTAGCTTGCGAAAAAAACACAATAAATATATTTTAAATCTTATGCACGTAAAAAGTTGATCGTAGCATTTGGAGATTCTGCTTAGAGTAAATAAAATGTTTAAAAAGGCCGGGATGTAAATAAATTTCGTCCATATTTAAAAATGTTGCTTATTATTGCCATCGATCGTGTGTTTTTTGTTAGCAGATCATATTTTCAATCAAAAAATAGCTTGGAGGTGGATATTTAAATGCAATGCTTGCTCATGATTCTATAGGTAATCATCTATAACATCTCTCATCTACTATATTCTCAGTGGACTAGGCTCCCTGCTACATTTTACCGATTCGAAAATGAAAAACCGTGAAAAGGCAACACAGAGAGGCGCCAAATGTACATTTTGCGTATCAGTTAAAAAAAATTCAAATATCGTGAAAACTTAAAGTAATCACTAGGCCAACAAATTAGTGTCAAATAGGGAATAGTGCTTTCGTAGTGACGCAAGATTGTGTAAAAAAACTAAGAAAATACGTAAAACGTATACGTATGTACCACAAGAAATTTTGAAAAAGAAATTCAATCGTGCAACCATCAAGCTCAGATATTTAGTGAAAAGTTTTGCTTAAATTTGTGTTACAAATTATTTGGGGAAGTGCTTTTTTTACCGGGTATATTATAAAGACAAAAAATAAATGGATTTCTCCAGTTTAAATTGGCCGAAAGTTATTAGTTGGGCTGAGTTGAGCAACGATTTTAAATTCATTTCAAAGCCTGAATAAATAGGCATTATTTTACAAAAAAATTATGCTGCGAATCGGTGCGCCTCAAAAGTAATGTGCGAATTAGTAACAGCCTCACGCGTTGAGTTTACCAACAAAAAGCTCTTTGCGGTTTCTGCTAACACATTTGCTGTTACCCGTGAGTCACGCCTGAGTCTCGCCTGAATCACGCATGGGTGTGGTTAATTTTAAGAATTGTACGGATAATCGTCGCTCTCCCATCATTTATTAGTTTGGCAGGATTTACGCATGTTAATGCGTAATAGATACTTATTCCTACATATAAGTACAATTGTTATTGTAAATTTTTGTCCCTTTCATTATGAATTAAAATCAATATTATTTGTTCTATTATCAAATTTAGTTAATTTCACTTTTAAAGTTCTGAAGATATAGAAAGGTTAATATTTTTTTGAAAGGGGGTACCCTTGTATCCCCTCATATACCACCAAGAATTGGTTGAAACATGTTGTTTGCTCTAAGAGTTACTCTCATTTCGTTCTGCAGGATATTATTAATTTTGTGTATGCGGGGTACCCATTTCCCACTCCAAGATTTTTTTTAAACAGTATGTTCTAAGAACTACCCACATAACATTTAGTGTGCCTCGAAATTGCAGTTCTGTAGACTTAGGAATATTATAAATATTTGTGGGTGTCGGTTTCTCGTTGTCCCCCTCGTATACCACGAAGATTTTGTGCAAACATGCAGTTTATTCTAACAGCTAACCACACATACAATTAAGTGAACCTCACTATTGTAGTTGTGGAGATATTAATTAATCCGCGAAAAAGGGCCCCTCTATGTGACGTTTTGTAACTTTTGGTAACGCTGGGATTACAATTATATATTAAGCTGTTTACAGCAAAGGGACTATATAGATATTCAGGTATGTGATGTAAACCGATTTTGAAAACGAATCGATTTTAAAACGATTTTGTCGTTTTGTATAAAAATTAATTTTTACTAAATTTTCATTGTTTAAATATTTTTGTCTAAATTCCTCATTATTGTTTGATTTTTATTTTCTGGTATACTTTTCAAACCCAAATGTTAAGAGATGGTCTCAAAAACAATGCTCAAAATCAATTGAAATTCATCACACTCTTTGAAAATGATCGTTTTGAAATCGATCGTTTTTTAATGAATAAATAAAATTTTCTTGGAAAAATAGAAACCAATTTTTTAACAAACCCCTTATGTTAACTATTATACCCTGTTCAGACATAAGATTTAATTGTGCAATCAGAGAATTTATGCAATTAAGGACTTAATTGAGCTTAATTTAGCAAACAAGAAATCAATTACTAAATTGAGCAATTAGTATATAATTGCGTCACTTATTGAATGAAATACGAAATGCAACCCTGTTGTATGTTTACTGAGAAGTTTGTTGAGTGAGAAAAATTAAGTTCCCAGCATGGCACAATAACATTAGGTAGACGTATTACTACAACAATAAAAACTACATATATTTTGTTCATAACAATTTTGAATGCCAAAACGGAGTGAAATAAAATTACGAAGCAAATTGTGCGTTTTTGTCTTTAAGTGCTTTTACTTGTATCCAGTCAAATAGCAAAAATTTGTTTAAGCGCTATTTTTATCAATCTTTTTCAAAACAATAAATTTTCACGATATTATTAAAAACGATGTTTTTCAGCTGTCATACTCTAATTGAGTAAGGTTAAAAGAGAATGTGTGAACACTTAATTAAATTGCGAAATTAAGACTAATTTGTCTTAATTAAGAAAACATGCCTGAAAAGAGTAGAGTTGAGTGGTTCATGAACGATCTAGTTCAGTTGAATTAATCACTCAACTGATTTAAGTGAGCTGATCACCATACTGAGCTCACTTCATCTCGTTAGGTAGTTAGTTTAATTCAACTCCTTAGTTCATCTCCTTAGTTCAGTTCATTAGTTCACCTTAACACACTAGTCAGTTCATTAGTTCACTTCAGCTCATTTCTCCATAATCCTTTTTAGTTCAAGTTTATACGGAGTTTGACAGTAAGAGTAACCACAAAATTTAGTTTTTTATTGTAGAATCGCGATTACTTGTTAGACCCACCTACTTTTAATTAACATTATTCCGGCATTCCGACAATGATGAGTCATTCTAAAATTTTTATTACACCACCTTTTCATTGATAATGCTAAAGTGACTTAGGAGTCTGTAAAAATTAATCTTAAAAATAATAATAGTAAAAACTATTCTTTTATGTATGTCCGTCTGTCACCTTGTCAAGCGTAATAGTTAGACTGCTTTTTTTAAAAAAGGTGTATTACTAAGGCAACTATAACATATAACATTGACGTGATTTGCATATGGCCTTATTTTCGAACCATAAAAGTTAGACTCTTGAAAGTGTTTAATTATGGCAACAATAACTGACCAACTGAACTGTATGACCGGCCTATATCACTTTGATTAAGGGCAAACAAATAATTAATTAATTAAAAAAGATCTACACCTCGTTATGAAAACCCTATTATAGCATTTGTCCATTCTGTGGATCCACTTTTAAAACAATAGTAAAATCGCAGAAACAACACTATCAGGCTGTTCTGAAAATCACTTTTTATCAAAATGTTTTTAATTTTTTCAAAAAATCTTTAAGATTTCAAAAACTTGGCTATTATTTGTATCAAAATTTAGGTGTTACAATTTTTACGACCTCACTTCTTGTAATAGTAAAATAAAGTTTTTTCTAAAATTTATTTAAAAGTTTGTAAGATTTATTTAAGTCGATGCGTAATTAGCTCTGTAACTTTATTAAAAAAAGGGTTACACAAACTAGAAAAGAAACGTAATGGAAACAACTTAAAAATAAATTATTAATTATTTTTATTAAATAATAATGAAACAATTGTTCAAGCTTTAGGTCATATGTAAATATTAATTTATTTCCAATATTTCGATATTCTTCGAATGTCATCTTCAGTGATTTTTTATAAATAAATGAATATTTACATATGACCTAAGGCTTGAACAATTGTTTCATTATTATTTGTTATTGATAAAAAAAAGGTTGAATATAATTAATAAAAATTTAAAAAAATTATTTTTATTTTTATTTAATTAATTATTCATTTTTAAGATTTTAATTTTAAAAAAACAACAACAAATTAACTGTACATATATTTAAACAAAACAATAAGAGTTTTTTTGCATCGCCTACGTCATGCTATATCCTTCCTTATATCCTTTCCTCTTCATTTTCTATACATTTTAATTATTTTTTATGCATTCAATTGTTATTTTTGCATTTTGCATTGAATATACTTACTCATACATATACAATCTAATTTGCATGCCCTATTTTAATTACCTTTACATTTATACAAAGATTATTTCATTACGATCGGCATTTGGTTTGGGTACGGGGGGCTGACGTTGAAATGCATACACATTGACAATTAATTGTGCCAAGAAAATAAAGAAAAATAAAACGATTAGAGTTAAATATAAAAATATATCGCGCCACATCGCTACTACTGCCGCTATTGCCACACACAGATACCAAAGAAAAGCTCTTAAACCAATAAAGTTTAAAAGTCCAATAGCCTGCCTTAGTGGCTGCCTGCGGTTAAAGACTAGGTTGTATAGAGGTGAGCCACTTCCTTGCTCTCCTTGTTGCCTTTATAACCTATAGAAGACGTGTTAATTTGTATTCCTTTTAATTTCTATTTATGTAAATTTCACGTGTATAATAATAAAAAATATCGCGTGTTGGGGTTTTACAGCAAAAAGCTAAAAAATAATTTATAATTCTTCTAGTGCTTAGAGCATAGGAGCCAGAATATATCTAGCTGTATTCTATTGTCTTGCTTTTCCCTTGTTGATGTAATGGATATTAATGAAACCACGTCATTTTCATTTTATTACTGCCAGTATGGTTTACCATCACCATCACCTGCTGCTGCTGCTGCCTCTGTTGGCTGTTAGTTAGTTATTTAATGAAGAGGTGCCTGGATGTCTTAATGTTAATTTACTCTTGCTGGTTCTTTTGTTATGCAGCGTTGGCTTATTCTTCTTGTTGTTATTCCAACATTTTCCAACTATCCTTAAAGTTGGTTTAGTTTGTGAAAAAAAACACCTGTATTAGAATTCATTCTTGGACTTGTTTGTTTTTTTTTTTGTGTTACTTCAGGCACTAAGAAATGCACTGTCATTCTCTAACATTGCACTTTTGCCATGTTTTGTTAAGTTGCATGTAACTGTGTTCAGTTGAGGTTGCTTGATTATTTAACTTTGTTTTATTATTTTTTTCTAACTCAGCTTAAAGTTAAGTTGTTTATTGTAGACACGCTTAGTTATAGGTGTGCAAGTGTGTGTGTGTGTTGGCTTTGCTCCCTTTTAACAGTTGTAGCAATTGTGTTCATTTCCTTTTATTTTATATTACAATAGCAGTGTTGTTCATACTTTGTGTAAGTTTTTTGTTATGCTTGTTGTCTCTCACAATATTTGTCATGATTTATAGTTGTTGTTTGTGTGAAGTTTTTTTTCCTATTTTTTACATCCGCTTCCGTATTTCTTTTTCATTTTTCACATTGTTATTGCTAGCTTTAGGCATTAAGTTGTAATTTTACGTTCGGTGAAAATTATTACACCTGCAAAGAGTAAAAACGATAAAATTGTCAGTTTAAAGGTTTTTGGGGAAAAAATATTGTAGTAATTATTTGTGGAAACATCAATATACAAGAAAGCTTTTAAAAACTACATTTATATTTTCTAAACAAATTTAAACTAAACAATTCAGGCCTGTTCTGAAAATCATTTTTTATCAAAGTGAAATCACTTAAAAGGGGTTCTATACATTTTTGAAATCACGTGATTTTAAATCGTCTGTGTCTGTGATTTCAAATCACTTACGCTTATTTTTGTGAGTTCTTGGTTGTTAATTTTATAACAAACTGCTGGAATAAATAGTTTTAAGTGTTTCTTTTTATCATTTTTGTAATAAAATTACGTATTTTTTTTAAAACATTAGCAATCAAGGAAGTTATGTGAATGGTCTTTAATCAAATTTATAAAAAATAATATCAAAATGTTGTAAGACTTAAAAGTTATGACAATTTAAAATTTCATTCGGATTCAATTTCACTCGGTTTCGGATTACAGAACATACCCGATTAAACAATTTTGTTCGTGTTTTTCAACTTCTTTTTAACTGTCTGCAATTAAGTGGTTAGAAAGAACATACACATACACTTACCAAATATAAAATTGCAATGGCTCTGTAAATAACATCTTAAAACGCCCATTTCTTACACTGCTTTCATTTTAAACCTTTTGGAGTCCACAATGTTACCCTGGACCCTTCAGATTGCTTTTATTTTACGTATTATGAAAAATTTAATAAAAAAATTTAGAGTGGCTTACGCTCAACTTTACCACACCCAATAGAAACAGATATTTTTATGTATATATATTACATAAAGAATATAAGTTCAAACTGTATACGAATCGAAAAAAAAAACATTATTTTCGGTTTGGGGTGTTAAGTAAACTACCCCTTGCCATCCTTCCCGTCTCTCTCCATATACCAAAGGCACATACTGAATTTCATTTTAATATATCATACGGTATGACCTTTAGAACGTTCACAAAATTTAGTGGTAAGAAAACTACCCCTTGCCCCCTCCCGATTATGCCCAAAAACTATACAGCTCTTCATCTCCTTATAGAAGCGTGAATCTCATCCAAACCCCTTGCCGCGTAATATTCTACCTGGTTACATTCGACTCAACAAAAGTGATACAGCTTTTCTTGGCTGTACATCAGAGGGAAACGCGAAAATGATTGCAACAACCGTCAAACAAACATTATTTTTGTCTAGCACTGGCTGGACTTTAAAAGTATATTTTTATTTTAGATTTAAGATATGAGTAATTATTGTTAGTTGAAAAATATTGAAGATACAATAAATAATAAATGAACTAAAAAAAATCTTTCGTTATGACCTGTACATATCCACAAAAATAGTGGCATACACACCAAACCACCCAGAGACATCATCGCGAAAATAGTCAAAATGGATTCAGGAGACATTAAAACGTATAAAACCGTGAAAATCCCGACCACGATTTGTTTCATGATTACTATACTTTACCTTATACTACGTATTTTAAAGTAAAATTAATAAAAATTAGCAATTTTCTTATATCACATAAAAAATAAAAAAATGGGTAATTTACAGAACAGGGTAAAATAATATACGTGATTTTAAAACGGTTCGTGATTCAAATCACCTGATTTTCAGAACAGATAATAAATAGTAAAATAACTCTGCATTTCGCATGGGAGTAATTCATTATATTTATGGGAGTAATTCATTAGTTGCATAAGCATTATTTAGAAGCAAAAGCTAATGAAATCTTTTAAAAATAATTTCTATGTATTAATGCGAATTTGATCCACATTAACGTTACTTTCCAAAATGATAATGGTTTTTAATATAACACTTCCATTAGTAATTATTAAAACAAACTAATTACCATAAGCCAATGATTTCAAAGCATTATCATTAACAGAGTTTTGCAAAGAAAAAAGGACAAAAAATTCTTTAAGTTTTAATTAACTTTTAATTGTTTTTCAATATACAGGACTGTCATATCACTAGATATATGGAGATAGTGATAAAACATTGTGTATCTTATAAGTTATAGCCAGGGCAAGTTAAAATGTGCACAAAAATATTTTTAAAAGGCAAGCCAATGAGCACAAATTATCTGAAATATATGCCAGAACAACATAAATATGGCGGAAAACAAAATAAATATGAAAGAATAAGTTTCGATAAAAATTTGAGAAGACTGTGATTTCTTCATAATACAGAAGTTAGTTCAAACTGAAGTATGTAAAAACGAGCAAATTACGAATAAAGGCTGTAGTGGAAACATTAACGTACTTGTTTAGTGACAGTAACTAAAATACTTCCGATTTCTTAAACAATTGACTAGTTTTTAATACGTGAAATTCACTTACATACAGGGTTGTCAGCTGTATGTAACACCCAGATTCTTTTGTGGGAATCGAACCCACAACCCCTAGACTGGTATTAGCCTACCGCGCGGAATAATAAATTAATACCCCAGCTATCACAATAATTCTCAATTACTAAATTCTAATCATGAACTTTTCTTAACGCAACTTCTAGATTTTTATCACTAAAGAGTCATCCGCAAATAATAAGTTTTTTAAGCCATTTAATATATGTGGAAAGTCATAGAAAAGGATGTTATATAAAAATGGGGCCGAAATTGCTCACTGTAGGACATCACAAAATAAGTTACCTAAATCCGATTTAGTATTTTTGATTGCGACAAGAAAGTTTTTTTTTCTCAAAAAAATTAAAAAGGAATTTTGAAAATAAAAGCTTTACAGCCTATTCCCAAAAAAATAATACCTAAATGACCGGTTCGGTCAAAAGCTTTCTCAAGATCCAATGACACCGCAAGGGTGATTTCCCAAATTACAAATAACTGAATTTTAAAAATAGTTTAAAGCGTCAACCGCAGAATTACTCTTTTTAAACCCGAATTGGTAAACAGATAGTGATTTCAACAAGTTCGAATTTTCAAGCTTCTATTTTATAGCCCTTTCAAATAATTTTTCTCTATTTGAAAGCCAAATAAATGGGGCGAGAATTTTCAATTTGAAAATAATATTTCTTTTTCATAATTGGATAAATTTTTGTTGCTTTCCAAACTCTGGGAAAGTAACCATCATTAAAAAATTACTAATAAAAAATTTTTCAATCTTATTTGCCGATCAAATTTTGGATTTGGCGACATGGCGACTTTTTGGCGATACTTTAGAAAATTCGGTTTGTACTAAACGTTGCCCTCAGGTGATGATCGATTTTCTGTGCCAATATTTTTAAAAAGAAGGAGGAAAGGTTTCTAGATCTGAAGATCTTCAGTAAGATGTGCGAGGTTTCCCTCCTTTAGATATAAAGATCACGGAGCATTTAGTTTTCTGTTCCCGAATATAGGACCATAAAAGGCATGCTTATATATATCAGTGTATGAAAACGATTAAAAATTTTAGCAAACGTTTCATGCAATGATACAAAGGTTTTAATTTTTGTTAACAGATTTCAGTTAAAAAAAATGTTAGCTTTGTGGTCTGAAGGATTAAAAAACTATAACCCATTTTATAAAAAATAAAATTGATTTGAAATGTATTTTAGAACAACTTTTGTATGAAAAATTTGTTCTAAAATAGATTTTAAATATATTTTATTTTTTATGAATATGGGGGTATATGTATAATTTCAGTTTGGCTTAAAATATAATTCAGATTTCTTTCAGATAAAGAAGAATACATGTATGGGAATTCAACTACCACATGACTTGTAACATGACAATATTTTAATTAATAGGCTGCAAGTTCTAATAATTGACGCTATTATAATAAATACGTTGTGATAGGTCTTTGACCTTACCTTAACATGATTGTTTAGTGCCAAATACTATACTATGCCAAAAACAATAAGGCTGATGTCAGAGTGCGCGCTACAAGCGAAGCTATAATATATACACTATAAACCAATGCATGCATGTGTTTTCTTATGTATTCGCTCAAAGCATGTCAGAGTGAGAGCGTAGCTTGATGCGAATTCTTACTACAAAGCAAGTTGTGTAATGGTTTGTAGAGCGATGTAGCACGTTGTAGCTTCTTCCCTTTGATTGTTTATTTTTTATTATGCTTCAAGGATTTTTTTGTACAAATTGTACAAATTTTGGAACTCGCTATTTTCTTCTATTTTTTAGATGTATTTTTTTCTTCTTTATAAAAAATGCACTTAAAGTACCAATTGTCAAGAAAAAATCTTCGTCTGAATCCATTACAAAACACTGAAAATTATTATAAACGAAAAAATCGCTTTGCTCAATATAGCATTCACTCTGAAATCTTGTAGCATTGGTATAGCACGGACTATTATCGTTTCTAGCTTCTAGCCTTGCTTCTAGCTTGCACTCTGACATCAGCCTAAAGCTTAGCACTTTTATATTGTATATTTTGTAACACTTAAATCAGTTACGCCATGTGTCTTTTACCACATCGAATTTTACCAGTCGAAGTATGAGTAAGATTAGAACGATGTAACGAAAATTGTATTTGTATAACGAAAATAGTAATAGTCTTAACGAAATTTAATAATCTATTTATCGTAAATATAAAAATGTAAAACTAATAGATACATTTGAAATAATTGAAAAAATTGTGTAATTTTACATGAAGGCATTTTTCTTTTTTTATATAAATAATTTAAATAAAATCAAATTATAAATGTTTACTGAAACTAGATTTAATAAAAAATCATTAATTGTTTAGTACATAAAAAAAAGCAAAGAAATGAAATGTACATTTTTTTATATAAAAATTTTCAGATGTTTTTTATAAATAGGTGAAATTATTTATTATAAAAATTTTAATTACATATGAACTATTTGTAAATAAAATATTATTTCTTTATAATAAAGAACTTAACTCAGAATAAATATTAAAATTATTTATTTATAATTTTTTTCTCTTTCCAGGTGAGTTATTCAAACAATGCGAATACTATCTAAATCTTTTAAGTGAGTATTTAAGAAATATACGAGCAGCTGGTTACCTTTTTTTAGGCTAAAACAATACAATTTGAAACTACTTAATCTTCATGAGCAATGAAAGTTAGATCCGTTGTGAATCTCCTTGGATATGCTCTTTAAGGCTTTCACCTTTCACTCCATTATTGGCTTAAATTTAATCCAATTAACTCGAAATTGTATGCCTGCACACAAAACAAAACAAAGTTTACTTAAAGTGTACTTTTGAACAAAATCTGCATACAAAATTTGTCATTACTTAGATTTGAAGTGAACTTTATTTCTTTTGTATACGAATTTTTGTTTCCTTCAATCGATTAAACGTCAGTTATGTATTTAAAAAAAAAATAAAAAATTCCAAAATGTTTTAATTAAAGATCACCCAATTTTGAGCGATTTTATATTATGATGAAATTTTTAAACAAGAGTGTAAATATAATGGTTTATATCTTAAAAACTATATATTATTAATAAAAAATTATTAATAATAATAAGTAGCTACAAAGTTTGCCTTATAGGATGGCAACCAACCTCAGTTGCGTTGTCAAAAGGCAACGCAACTGGGGAAAAAATTGGTATTATGTAAGTCAACTTTCTTCAGTTGCCACAAAGTTATTGATAATGCTATTTTGACAGTCTACCTAACTGGAAATAAATATAAACAATCAAATAGTTTTTTATAAATTCACAGAAAATACAAACAAAATATTATTTCATGTCTACAGTTTTGATTCTTTTTGAAATTAATAACCAATCTCTTTAAAAACACACTCGCAAATTTAATGCGTCATCATCATGTTAGAGCCAAGGCGATAAATCTAAGAAAGAAAACATAAAATACTGTTCATCCACCTAAAGATTCTCCTGTAAATTACAACCCCCTCTTAAGCATGGAGACTTTGGTATACCAAGTTTTATACCATTTCATCAAAAGTTAAAAAGCTGTAACCAGGTACTGATAAAATATGTGTCTATAAAAATTCGTAACATCGATATTCCTTTGTTGCTTTACAGATGCTATGTGTATAATTACGTGAGCAAAGCAGAAAGGGGCCATGAACTTCTAACGTTGTCTGTTTGAGATGAAAAAAAATAAACTTACTTTTCAGTTTTAGTGCGGTTTTTACTTTATAAAATGTGAAAAAAATCAACAGCAAATCACAAATTTATGGTAAAGGTACCCATCTCTGGATAAAATTTTAAAGTTATATAAAATTCTAAAAATTACTGTAAAGCTATGTAAAATGTGTTTAAAATATTTAAATAACAAAGTAATTCCACAAAGTAAAAATACAAATCAAATACAAATTTAATTCAATTTGCGCCTAATGTTGCGCAATAGTTTTGAAAATATCCCAAAAATAAAAAGGTGTGTTGAAAATATAAAGGCGCCCATCAGCGTTGCCACAAAGAAAAATATATTTCTAACAAAGTTATCCCTAAAATCTACCAAATCCTACCAAAACCTAAAAAATTACCAACGTTTTTTTTTCTTAATGATTCACTATCATACTCAGTCGTACGATTTGTCAAAAATGGCATGTGAACTAAAAAAGTGTGATAGTGTGGATTAGAAATGAATTTGTGTGACAGACTTTCTGACAGGTCTGTAAAATTTGATAATCTTTTGAAAAAATTCATAAAATATTTTTTTTTTTTGCGATCAGAGTTACAAAATCTTTTTTGTATGATAGTACCATACACTATTTTGAAACGATTTTTTGTGTAGGACAGGACACAATTCTGTCAGATTTTTTTTTGTGGTTTAATCATACGGTCTTTCTTTTTTGTAAGTTTTATCCGCACGGTTAAAACTGTACGGGTAATCACGAACACCGACCATGTCCACACGCTACACGTTCTTTACTTCAGTTCAAGACGTATTTATTTTGCTTGGCGGCATCATGACGGCAACAATAAGAACAAAGGTGCTACTCAAATTGTAAAATAAAACAATTTGTTGTCATGAATAAAACAAAACAACACAAATTTGGCAGTAAAACTCAAAAAACCGTAATTTTAACTGTGTAATCACACACACGAGCAGTTTAGAACCGACTGATATTTTTTTATACGTGCAAGAAGGTCAGTTTTTGGCCACAAACCGACAGTTTTGCCCGTACGGTTAAATCTGAATTAAAAGAACGACGTGTATGGGCGGGCGCCTTAACAATGTTAAAAATGCTGCGAAAATTTCAACCGGAAATTGTTTTTTCTCCACTTTCTCTTGGAAATGAAATATTTTTGTGGACAAAATATCCTATATTGGAACCAGGATGCTATAGTACCTTCTCACAAAATTTAGTTAAAATTGTTCCAGTACATCCAGATAGACAGACAGACGGAAATGAGTTACTATTTTATTATATGTATTATATTATATTATATATATATATATATATATATATATATATATATATATATATATATATATATATATGTGTGTGTGTGTGTGTGTGTTTGTTTGTGGGAAAGCTATAGCTGCCTACACCAGTTAACCGATTTTTCTGAAATTTTTACAGTTTGTTATTAGATATTCGGTTGATAAAATATGTTACTTCTTTTTTTTAGTATTTTCCTGTATAAAGTAAATATTTATCATCGTCTTGCTTGCTAACAGTATATAGCCTTGAAATTTTGCACCAGTAACCTCTATATTAACACATATTGTTTAAAAAAATATAGACTGGATTTCAATAGTGGGCGTGGTACCACCCATATAAAGTGAAAAATTATCATCTTATATCTAGAAAAGAGACTGAAATAAAATAGTGGGCGTGGTACCTACCATACAAAGTGAAAATTTATTATCGTGTACCTAGAAAACTGCAATAAGTAGAGTCTTAAAACGTTGCACGAATAGCCCTTATACTAATGTTCATAGTCTAGCAAACCGGATTGCGGCAGTGGCCGTGATACCTCCTATACAAAGTGAAAAATTATTGTCGTATGCCTAGAGAACTACAAATGTACAAAGAAATGTAGAAAATTTGCACAAGTAACTGCCATACTACTGTATGTACATAGTCCAGCAAAATACAGACTAAATAAGAATAGTGGGAGTGGAACCTAACAAAGTAAAAACAGATTGGATGGTACCGGTGGGCATCGTATCTTGCATATAAAGCAAAACAGCTTTGTCGTAAGAATAACATGCGTTTTCGAGACAAAGGTTGCCTATATTTTTCTTCCAAGTGTTTAGTGCATGTTTTGTAGATGGGTATAGCGAAGCCCGCCGGGGGATTGCTAGTTTCTAATAAAGAAATTAAGTTCTGCTCATTTTATTTGATTTTTGAAAAGATAATTGTATTCGAACCACCCGTTATTTAAGCTACTAAACGTTAAACATTGCAATGCAATACTTTAAAATTACACCATATTTATATAATATAATTAAAATAATAACCTTTAATTTGACGATTAATTCCCTTCATCATAAAAAAATAAAGTTTACTTGAAGTATATTTTATGAGAAATTTTCATATAAAACTCGTCATGAAGTCTGTGGAAATAAGGAATAAGTGCTTAAATCGACTTAAGCAAAATTCAAGTTACTGGCACCTTTAAAATCTCCTTACTGCGAAGTACCCATGTGCAAAGTTTCAATTATTGTGTACCATTTTTCAGGAAGTTGCAGCGAAATAAATTCCTTATTATCGTTTTTCAATGTCTAATTATGCGATTGATTAAAGCCTTAAGAAACTACAAGCTATTTTTTTCAAATCAAAAAAACTTTTTTCACAACTTATTAATTCCAACGCCTGTGTACATTTAGTAGGTATTGGAGGTTTTTCAAAAATATATCTTTGACTCCGCTATGTAAAGTTTAAAAAAATTAATTATTTATTAAAAAAAAAATAATTATTTATTTGTTATTAAAAAAAAAAAATAATTTTAAAGTTTTAAATTGCTCTCCTACAAAACTTAAAAATTAGACTTAAGCACTTTTTCCTTATTGCCACAGAAGTATACTTAAAGTAAACCTTAATTGTTATGAATAAGGGCATAAACATTTAAGACTCCGAACTAATATTTTTTTAAACTTATTTATTATTTCATATGCTTTTGTTTATATGTACAAAAATGACATAATTAATAAGAAATAATAAATGCAAAGCCATTTTAATTGCTCTGTTCTAAATCATATACAATAAAAATTATATAAAACTACAAATTTCCTGCGAAATAAAAATAAATAAAAAACTTTGAAAAACTAACAACTTCTCTATGGCAACACAAGTTTCAAAATTTGTTTAGTTATGACTGGATAGAAAAAGGACAAATTAAAAACTAAACAAACTCTTAACTACTCCCAGCTTTATTCCTTTTACACATGCACACACACGCACACACTCATGCTAAAAAGGAAAAAAATATATAGAAGGAAAAAGTTTAAAAAAGTCCTCTTAGACTATTTTAATGGACGTATGGAGTAACACTTGCAAATCTCCTTTTAAGTTGAAGTTAAATTATACGTATTAACAAACTGACTGGCTAAGTTTCTGCTCAATAGGAAAAGGAAATTGTGAAAAAATAACTTTAAATACACAAATACACTGACAACTGGCAATATGTCTTCACATTTATATTCACACTTTTTATAGGACTACAGGACAACAAAAATAACTCATACAGGGCACGTTAAGTGCCTGGAGATGCAGGGTAAAAGGAACACAAAATCACTAGCAAAAAAAAAGTTAAAAGTTTTTGACATAAATGCCTGTCATCGCCCTAATATGCATTTGTCGTTGCTTTTCGTTTATTACACATCAACTCAGTTCAGTAAATTTTCAATGCACTGACGCCTTCAGAAACCAACACACACTTGCTAGTACAGTTGCATTTAACTTACGATTTATTATTTTTGTTTTTATAAGAAAAAAGATTTTAAAGTGTGATTGCTTGGTTGAGATAAAAATAAAAAAAGCAAAACCCTTAAAGACCAATGAACACTATACGTTCGTTTTGGAAAATATCTTCCTACTGCTGTTTTGCTTTCACTACTACTTAATGTCAAATATCGCTTGAATTTCTTATTTTTAAGAACTTCTTCTGTCTTTACTCTGTTTCGATTCTTGAAAGTCTTGTCAATAATTTTCCTCCTAACTTTTAAGCAAACAACACAAATACAGTTTGTAATCTTAAATTATGTTTAAACTATCTGATTTCTCATTTTATTTGAACATTAAAATTGAAAACGATTTATGTACATAAAACAGTTTTATTTTATTAGATTCGTTTTTATAAGTTGACCAAAATTACTTTTTATTTTAAAGAATTATTACATTCCCCAGGAGCTGTTTAGTAATTTAACTCAACTGAGAACTCAGATATTGTAAAGTTAATTTTGAATGTAAATTCATAATCCTGTTGTGGGAAATATATCATCTACTTTTAAAATCTACTTCTAAAATAGTTCACAAGAGCATGGCAGAGAAGCATTCTGGCTCTTAAACAGTGACTCAAAAGCAAATCAAAGTTTTCGCCCTGCCTGCAAAAATCAAGAAGAAAGAAATAAGATAAGAAATTAATGTGAAGACGAGATAAAATAAATCAGTCAAGTGCGACTCAGACTGATACACGTAGGGTTCCGTACAACTTTTAAAATATGAATTGTTAATTTTTTCACATCTTATGGGGCACCCTTATTAATTAAATAAAAATAATTTCTATAAAAATATCTGGAGCCTACCTATTTAGGTTAAAAAAAATAAAGAAATATAATTGAAAAACATGTTTTTGCGGAAACCCTTTAATTGTTATATATTTTGTGTTGCCACATCTACTGTAAAAATTTCTATCTATTACGGTTCAAAAAATAAGTCTGTTCACGTCTGAACAATGATGATTTTCCATCCCTGGTTCATGGTTGAGTGATGCCAAAGCTAGTAGAAGTTTTTTGACGTCTATCATCAATTGCCGCTTATTCATCATCCTTGGTTTTATATTTATCCTTTCGTAGTGGAAGTCGAACTTTTTGAATTAATTAAATTGTATTGTTTATCGTGGTGGAAGTCGCGCCTTTAAAGTTAACTAATTATTTGTATTTTTCAATTAATAATTTTTGCGCCATATCGTTGGCCGAAATTGATTAGCTTTTTTTACATTTCTTTGCGCCATCTCGTTGGCATTAGTTTTAAATTGAAATTATTCAAGTTCGTTTTTTGATCGGAACAAGATCGTTGTTGCTCGCGACTTTAAAACTTGTATTTTATCAACTTAAAATTAAATTGTAATTTTTCGGTAAAATTGTTTTTAATTATATTGTGGTATCTTAAATAAACCAAAGGAAAGGTAAATTGTAACTTCGAAAATTAATCTTTTTGCGTTTTTTTTTTTCGAAAGTTATTGTGCCTAGTGCTTGTGGTTCCTTTTTGGTGAAGACAGCCGTTTAGAAGCCATCCTCATCAATCCCACATTTTTAAGGTCTATATACATCAAAATTATGTCACTGTCGGAACACTCTTTAATTTCATTATTTGTAAGAATTAGATTTAAACCAAATAAAAGATGCGCCAAAATTAGCGAGAAGCCTCTGTCTATAACGGTTTCAAAGATAGGGCCAAATAGAGCAAATAACATCACCAATTGTAAATTAAAGATCTGTTGTTGTAGAGTACTTGGCCACAAAGATTCTTTGTAAATTTCAACTGTCTGTCTATAACGGTTCAAAAGTTTGTACATATATGTACAGCAAATTACATGAACTATTGGGACACCCCTTAATTTAAAATTCCAAATTTTTATACTTGTTATTATACCAGACAAACTAGTAGACATTCTGCCTAATTTTCAAGTGTTTGTCTATAACGGTTCAAATAATAAGGCCATATATGTGAAATTACATCATTCATGGGACACCCTTTAATTGCTAAATTCAAATTGTATACTTGTTATAGCAGACTTTGCAATACAGGTTCCTTGAAATTTCAGCTCTCTGTCTATACTAATTCAAAAGTTTGTCTACATACATAGAATTACATTAACTATTGGAACACCCTTTTATTTCCCAATTCAAATTTTATACTTTTTGTAATTTTCAACAGTCTGTGTACAACTATTAAAAAGTATGGCCATATACATCAATTTAAATGAACTATTGGAACACCCTTTAATTTATAATTTTGGATATTTATACTTTTTATTTTAACGGTCATAGTTATCGACATTCTGACAAATTTTTAAGGTTTTGTCTATAACGGTTCAAAAGATAGGCCCATATAGATGAAATTACCTCATCTATGGGGACACGTAAAAACTACTGAATGGATTTTAACCAAATTTTCCGAGGAGGTACCTTAGTATCCTGATCCCAATATAGGATACTTTTTTCCGCAAAAATATATACTTGAATGAAAGGGGTGTCAAGTAAACTACCACTGGCCCACTTCCGATTATGCCCAAGATCTATACAGCTCTTTATCTCTATATACCAAAGGCACATACTGAGTTTAATTTTGATATGTCAAACGGTATGACCTGTAGAGCCTTCACAAAAATAGTGTCATACATACACATGGTTGCCCAAAGTGTCATTTGTCACCTTTCAATGACAACACTATGTTAATGTGCTAGAACTATAACCGAACCCCTGTTGCTCAGAAAGCAGTCAAGTGACTAATTTGGTTTCAGCTCTCTTCCCTCTAAGGACATAATACACATTCCTTTTTTTCTAATCTAACGTATTGTGAACTAAATAACTGCACTAGCATACAATAGTGGATGCTTTTGTCATAGTAGATGTTCGACTTCGTCGTAATACAAAAAAGCATTCTTGCCTATTTTATTCTAGTTTTCTTATATACATAACAAGTATATACGAAATATAATGTAAAGCTTTCTTAAAATTCATTTCATCCTCAAGAGGGTTTTCTATTTTTCTCTCCGAGTTTATTTTTTAAATAACAAAAATGAAATTGCATCATTTGGGTATTGAAAGTTACACTGATATTAAAACGTATTAAATGTCTTCGTACCAAATATGACTTCAAATAGATTTATTGTTGTTTGTGGGTCTTATTTTTCCATCTGGTTGCATGCAAATCTTTACAAAACACATTGAATGTATTCAAGTATGCATGAGTATATACAAATGTGTGAAGTAAGACAGTTTTGTAAAATTTGATACGTAAATAATTTCAAAATTAAATTCCATTTTATTCGTTGTCATGTTTTATTCTTTCTCGATTAGTCTTAATGTTGTTTGTCAAGTTGGAACTTAACAAGTCATACTTATGTTTTGTAGAAATTGTCATCAAACTGGTTGTAGTAATTCTAGCTAAATATACTTTGTTGAATAAAAAACTTTTTCTTTAAGATCTTAATAATTGAATTATTAATTATTCAGGCTTAAGATCTTTTTTATAAAGATATAAAGAAAAGTTAGACACTAGTAGAATCTAATGCATTTTCTAGATCGTATCTATCTTACACCGTCACTTATCCCATCTATTACTGACCTGATATATTTCGCCTGAATAGCACACCTCATAATTAATTTTCTTTTGAACTTATATCAAAGGCAAATAGTACATTTAGGCCCATTATTACAACTTGCCTTTAAAGTACGTTTTAGTTAAATTTCACTTTTGCTCAAGTGAGCGATAAAGTGAACATAACTCTTTTTCGTTATTACAACTTCATTGTAAAATAAAATTAATATTTTTGAAAATATGGTAGTACAAGAAGAAACACCGACTACTTTTGACAAAATAAATTGGTTTTTTAAAACGTAGTAGCAACATCATACCTTTCATTTGTTTGTTTACTTTCAACAAACCACAAATTAGTATCTGTGCAACAAACAAACGAATATATTTTATATACAACAAAGGAGATCTGTTTTCCATTTTTATTTTTTAAATGCAAAATTAAATTAAAATGAATTTATTTTTCTTCATAGATTAGAAAATACGGCAACTTTATAGATGACAAAACATGGCAACTTCAAACTCTTATATCAAATGTTAAAAGTTAAAGGCAAGATGGTCTTCCCTTTAGTTTATCAGTCACTTCTAGCTTAAAGTATACTTATAATAACGAAAAACTACTTATCTCCCTGATAAAATCCTAACTTTAGCTAATGGCAAGTTATAATAATGGGCCTTATACTTTTTACTACAATTACGGATTTTGTGAAAATTCGTTTGATTTTTGATAATTATTTTTGTTATTTTTCGTTTGAAGGTATATTCTATTATAAATTTGCAAATTTTTTACGAAATTAAGTATTTTATAGCATACTAACTATCCCCGGTGCTACACCCATCCACAAAAAACACAATAAACACTTGAAAGAAAAGTCTGACAAAATATTAACGCGAAAACGCACGCTATTCTCAAGTCAAAGAAATGTTCCCATCCAAACTGTTTTTTGCTAGACTATACGTATTAACACGATAACAATTTTCTACATTTAATGGGATGTGTCACTCCCAGTATTCTTATCCAGTCTGTATTTTGCTAGACTATGCTCATTAGTATGAGGGTTACTTGTGCAAAGTTTCAAGACTATACCTAATGTAGTTCTCTAGGCACGCGATGATAATTTTTCACTTTGTGTAGGAGGTACCACGCCCTCCATTCAAATTCACTCTGTGTTTCTCTACACCATGTATCTTAATATGGGGGGTTACTGATGCAAAATTCCAAGGCGCTACCTATTACAGTTCTCTAGATACAGGATGATAATTGTTTACTTTGTATGGGGGGTACCACGCTCACTGTCCCAATTCAGCCTATGTTTTTCTAGAGGATCCGCATGGGTATGGGGTTTACTTGTACCCACTTTGAAGACCATACCTATTATAGTTCTCTATATACACAATAATAATTTATCACTTTGTATGAGAGGTACAACGGCTACTGTCCCAATTCATTATGTATTTTGGCAGACTATGCGCCTTAGCACAAAGGTTACTCTTGCAAAGTTTCAAGGCGCTATCTATTGCAGTTCTTTTTTACTTTGTATGGGCCATGCCATGCCAACTATTTCGGCTATAACTCATGAACCAATACACATACAGAGACCGTTTCGCAAATTTTGGGATTGCAATTCAGCAAGATCATTCCTTTGTAGGCTGCGGGCCAAAAATCACGCCCACCTATATTTTTTTACATTTATTTTTATCTTTTCGGCTTTAATGATTCTGTTTTGTTTGTCAAATAAATATTAGACCGCGACAGGTAGATCGCAAAGAGTGCATATAGATCTTAGGGGAACAATAACCTCCTGCGAGGAGCAATTTTTTTAGGTTGGTAGAGTTTTTTTGCTTTGATTTGTATTAAAGACCTTTATAGAAAGCAACATAGCCAATGGAAACACAGAGTGCGCACTGGTAAACAGGAAAAGTTAAAAGGCATACGGGGGGTCAGTATGAAGAAATTTTTTGTAGGATTTTTTTTTTTATTTAGTCTGACCATTCTAACTTAATATAAATTGCATTTTTAAACATTTTTTTTAAATATTAACAAAAAAAATTACAAAACATTTCAAAAAATAAATTCTTACAGAATTTTGGAAAAAAATAAAAATTTTCCAAAAAATTTTTACAAAAAAGTTTTGCAATTTTCGAAACATTTAAAAAAAATTCAATATTTCAATGAAAATCATGTGTATATCAACATATTTTTTATATTAAGAATATATGATTACGGCTGTTTAAATAATCTCCACTGTCCCAAAATGACGTCCTTTCTGATGAATTTTAAATATTGGGAGCAGAAAAAATCTCATGTACTTAAGTCGGGTAAACAAGGAGGCTGAGCAGCCACAAGAATGGTTTTATTGGCAAAAAACTCATATTCATTTACTCTTGTGAAAGATTTATCGGAACCATTTTTGCACATATTTTTCTCATCCTTTATTTATTGGTCAAAATTTTATGAACTCTTGTGGATGTCAAATTCAATTCTTCACCGAGAATTCGGACTGTCAACGACGCACAGAAGTGTATTTCACCCAAAAAGCTGGCCAAAAAGGCAAAACTGAATTTTAGGAAATCTAAAGAACTAAGTACGCAGCTCGACAGACAATAATATTTTACCATATATTGTAAATTTTGAAGACTTTTATTTGCGATTTGTAGCTCTGAGACCCTGCTAAAGTCAGAAAAGTGAAGAAAATTATATGAGATTTAAATGCTTTTTTCCGTTTCTGGATGTTTATATGATATTTTTTTGCGGCTAAACGAATAAAGGTTTAACAAAGATTATTTTTTTCGCTGAAAGGTTTGACCAAAGGTATTTAAAAAAGAAAAAAAAAATTAAAATATGTTGAATATTCATGTTGAAACAATTCGTTCAAAAGCTAAAAAAACCAAATTATACACTTTTTTTGCAAAAAAAGGAAAAGAAGAGATTTTTAAAAGTGAGGTTAGCATGTCTACGAATTATGTTTGTTACCATAACAAAACTTGGAATCTCTAATTTTAGAAACAAAAAGAAAAGTGTGCGCAAGTTTGCGCCATTATTGTTGACAATTTTTTTTTTAAATTTTCACATTTCTTCTATTTTTGCTCATCGGGCACTTTTTCTTATACATTTATATCGTCATAAACTTTTATGTATTTTGAATTATTGATTTCAACTCTTATTCACATCACTTTTAACACTTCACAATATTAATACCTGCCTATATGTAATTATAAATTGCAAAAATTCTTAATTATCCATAACATAAAAGATATTTTTATATACCTGTTCTACAAAACATTATTTGTTAAAAAAATAAATATATGTACGTTCCTAATAGAATAATTATTAAAAACATTAATGACAAAAATAAGTTTACAAAAAATAAATACAGGTACATAAAAACTACTTGGGCACCCAGGTATCAGGCTACCATCCAATTAAGGCATAGAAGCATGCGCTTGAAAATACTTATAAAGGGTTATTGCACACAATTTTTATCAAAACCGTTTTATAACTTTGAGAGTGAACATGGAACAAGTTTACACAAGATTACAGCTATTCCAAATAGTGAAAAAATCTAATGCTGGAACCATTGACAAGAAATTGGATTTTTTTGGTCAGAAAATTGAGCGATATTTCAAAATGTCAAGGGGATGGGGACTGTTTTTTAATTATTCCTTAGGAATGTGGCTTTTAGAAAAATCTTTAAAATTTTAACTTTTTGGTTCTTAAATTTTTTTTATTGCATTTTGAAAACAAAAAATTTGTGGCATTTTGCACGTAAATTTTTTTTTTCGCCATTCAATTTTTAATAACTCCAAAATAGTAATAGATATAAAATAAATGTGTATGGTTAGTCCTGCAATTAAAATCGGAGAACACATTTTTAAGTTATGGCAAAATATATAAGTTAACCCAACGATTTAGGGGGTGAGGTATGCCACGCCTTTAAAAGAAAATCCTTACGTACTAGAGAAAAACGGAAAACAGATTTGATTTAAAGGGCATCAAAATCCATATAGTCCACATACTTTTATTTCTAGGGTAGAAAAAAATTTTTTTGTTGCGCACTGTACTTTTGTTGCGCAGTGTAATTTTTTCAAAATCTGCCACTTGACTTTTTATATCATACTACACCTAAAACTATCAAAAAACTAAAACTTTTAATTAAAAAAACATGTTTAATAATTTTGGCCAGCTTTTCAGGCCAAATACTCCTCTGTGCGACAATCTGAACGCACAAGATCGCGGATTCTGCCATTATTTTCATCGTCTTTTTTTTAAAGAAAAGTAACAATCAGGCAATTAATGCCTTTATTAATCGTGTTACTTCCTTTGGGAAAGGATATGAGTAGATAATACAGATGGTTGGTATGATAGTAAAACTTCGCTTATGGCGATTGTGATTATTTTAGAAGAGTGTTGCATTTAGGCGAATTAGTTTGAAGCTATCAATTTATGTTAAAGTTCCCTCAAAACCTGGGCTCTCGAAAAAACACAGTGTCCATAGTCCTGATGCAATTTTGCAAATGTTTCTTTTGCACTGTGTCCAAGTCTGCAACAGAAGTTGATAGCACAACGTTGTTCGAAATTGATGTCACTCATTCTTTGAAGGCACTAAAAAACCTTTCTCGCAAAAAACAAATACACTACGGACAGCGTAACACTCTAGCGTGTTCAAACTTGTATTAGACGCGAATCAGATGTTTATATGTTTGGCCCTCTACGTGCCGCGTCCCCAGTGTTGCCAACTGGAACACTATAAAATAAGTCTCATTACATAATTTACACACCTCGTATATATTGTCTTTTGCACAAACAATAAATAGTAATTTAATTTAACTTTATTACAAAATTTAACTGCAAACAAGCATTTTTTAATGAACATTAAATTTATGTATAATGAATAAAATAATTATTAACAATTCGCAAATTATATAACTCAAATAAACAAACTTATCTAAATTAGTTGACATATAAATTTTAAATGCAGTAATTTAAGCACTGTAATATGAGAAATTAACTAAATGCATTATTTTCCGATGCATTAAAGTATTAAATATTTTGCTAAATTCATAATTTATTTATACAACTACTAATAAATCACAAATCATATTTGCAATTTAATCCTGCTCTAGTTAAGTGTTTATTTTTAATAATTTTTATATAAACATCTGCGTAAGTAAATTTAATGATAAGCCATAGAAAAAGAACATAATTTGCTTTAATATTAAAACTTGCTTTTTAAATTATGCAGCATTAATATTGCAGCTTAAGCGAATGTTTGAAAATTCATAAATAGAAGAAAAAAACACAAAATCAAAAAAAATCTTGTTTGGTTTTTATGGCAGCATCTTACAATCCTGACAGTTTATTAACACATATAAAGCATATGTGACTGTATTTCAATGCGTTAAAGCATTTATGGTTAAAAATTATTCTCATAAATTCATGAGCTCACATTCATCTATTCGCACAAAAACCACAGCCATCCATATTTGTGCATTCACAAGTAGTTTAGCATAATTTTGTTGTTAATATATTCTATATTATAAAAATATTTTCTAATATTATTTCTATACAATTCAAATGTATAGACTCACACATAAAACTTGAAGTGCACATACAACTAGATTTTAAAATGGTGATAATATCCACTCATACTTCTCTGCATTTTTTTCTTCTAAATATTCATATTGTGGCACACATTTCGAAAATGCATTCACCCAGCAGACATCAAGAATTATTCGAGACCGAGATTCATTGTTAAAAGTTTTTCAAAATTTGACGAAGAGATGTGTGTTTTCTCTATACATATAATAAAATAGTAACTCATTTCCCTCTGTCTATCTGTCAGTCTGTCGCTCTGTCTGTCTGCTTTTCGTTTGTGTTCGCATCACGTAAAAACTATTGGATGGATTTTAACAAAATTTTATGAGGAGGTACCTTAATATCCTGATCCTGAACTTTTTCACATCAATATGTTATTTTCAAGAAAGAGAAAGTGGAGAAAAAGCAGTAAATAGGCAATTTCCGGTTTAAAGATACAGAAATTTTCGGGTTAAAACTCGGATATTTTCAACACGGTTATTTTTTAACACGATTATATTTTCAACACACCTTTTTATTTTTGAAATTTTCGGTTAAAAACTGGGATATTTTCAATTCGGTTATATTTCAACACCCCATTATATTTTTGAGTGGGATATTATAAAAACTATTGCGCAACAGATGGCGCCAGTTGAATAAAATTTGTATTTGATCTTTACTTTGTAGAATTGCGTTATTATTAAAATATTTGAAACACATCTTACAGAGGTTTACGATAATTTTAGAAATTTTTTATAAATTTTAGAATTTTATCCAGGGATGGATACCTTTGTATAAAGTAAATACATAAATCATAACTCAAGCACTATAAAGGTTAAAGTCTTACAATTGGTGTGAAATACTTTCAAAGCAAAATTGAGCAAATTATTGTCAGGACGCCCACGACGTCGCAGGCATACCGAAGCTCTCGCCTCCCAGCTATTTTTTATATTTAAAAACAGACAATAGTCGCAAGGAGCTAATAGGTCGATTATGCGTGGCAACCGTTGCGTTGTCAAAAGTAACCAAAAATAAATAAATAAAAAACCCAAACACCAGGTGCAGCGTGTCGATTGTTTTCCTTTTCTTGTATGTTGTAAAATTTTAAAATCTACATTGAATTATATTATAATGGGTGATTTTTTTGAGGTTAGGATTTTCATGCATTAGTATTTGACAGATCACGTGAGATTTCAGACATGGTGCCAAAGAGAAAGATGCTCAGTATGCTTTGACATTTCATCATGAATAGACTTACTAACGAGCAACGCTTGCAAATCATTGAACTTTATTACCAAAATCAGTGTTCGGTTCGAAATGTGTTTTATCGACAAATTTTGTTCAGCGATGAGGCTCATTTCTGGTTGAATGGCTACGTAAATAAGCAAAATTGCCGCATTTGGAGTGAAGAGTAACCAGAAGCCGTTCAAGAACTGCCCATGCATCCCGAAAAATGCACTGTTTGGTGTGGTTTGTACGCTGGTGGAATCATTGGACCGTATTTTTTCAAAGATGCTGTTGGACGCAACGTTACGGTGAATGGCGATCGCTATCGTTCGATGCTAACAAACTTTTTGTTGCCAAAAATGGAACAACTGAACTTGGTTGACATGTGGTTTCAACAAGATGGCGCTACATGCCACACAGCTCGCGATTCTATGGCCATTTTGAGGGAAAACTTCGGAGAACAATTCATCTCAAGAAATGGACCGGTAAGTTGGCCACCAAGATCATGCGATTTGACGCCTTTAGACTATTTTTTGTGGGGCTACGTCAAGTCTAAAGTCTACAGAAATAAGCCAGCAACTATTCCAGCTTTGGAAGACAACATTTCCGAAGAAATTCGGGCTATTCCGGCCGAAATGCTCGAAAAAGTTGCCCAAAATTGGAATCCGAATGGACCACCTAAGACGCAGCCGCGGTCAACATTTAAATGAAATTATCTTCAAAAAGTAAATGTCATGAACCAATCTAACGTTTCAAATAAAGAACCGATGAGATTTTGCAAATTTTATGCGTTTTTTTTAAAAAAAAAGTTCTCAAGCTCTTAAAAAATCACTCGTTACTATACAAGCTGTATTATATTATACTAGTTGTACTTGCCACGTCCTAGGCGCTATGACAATCACCCCTATTCTGCATTTCGATTACGTTCCCGCATTTAGTTACGCAAGAATCGAAAAAAGGTATTCCAAACAAAAACTGAATCGAAAAAAAAGAAAAAGAGAAAAATATGTTCAATACAACTGTTTTTCTATGAAACGAATGAAATAGAAACTCAGAAATAAAAACAAACAAAAAATTATTAATAAACAATTCTGTTTGTCATGAAAAAAAGTTAAATTTAGTGCGTAAAACGTACTAAAACGTAACAATACGCTCTGTTACATAAAGATAATTATGCTGAACGTGTTGGTGCCGGTGTTCCCGTATATGTAGCTGTCGTTATGGAAGATATGGCCGCTGAAAGTCTTGAATTTGCTAGTAATGCTGCTCGTGACAATAGAAAGGCCAGAATCATTCCTTGCCATTTGCAATTCGTAAGGACGAAGAGTTAAACAAATTATTGTCTGGAGTAAGAATTGCCCAAGAAAACAGAAAAGAAGGTTCAAATTTCAATCGTTTACAAACAAATTGCATACCGTCTTCAAATATCAGTTTGTAAGTGGCCATCAGCGTCAGTAAAAGAGAAATTCCGGAAGTACACACATACATGTACATATATTTTTATGATCCTATATTTTGGAAAGAAATCATAAAAGTATAAAGTAAATAAGAGTTATTTGTGCTCCAACTACTCTAGTGTGAAGAATCCTATAGCGCCGGCGGAGATATTTAAAATTTTTATATGTACATCTTTGTAGCCTTAAAATAAAGTTTTTATTTCTGAATCCACCCGTTAATTTATAAATCTTTCGTTTCCATTCAATTCGCCAGATTTTCATAATGGTCATGTACTTTTGTTTTCCACCAAAAATTTAAATAAAACTCTCAAATTTCAGTTAAAAAAGACATTTACAGTTAAAAAAATATTGTATTTCATATTTACATCTTTTTTAATTACACTCTCTTTTAAAATAAACAAACAAGAATCGAAAAACTTTAAGTTAACAAATTCACAACTTACAAAAACGTAGCTACGATCGTAATGCAGAATACATACAATCGTAAAAAATTAAATGAAACGGAACACAGAATACCAAAGTTGACAAATGGAGAAAATTTCGATTCGAATCGAAATGCAGAATAGGTCTGAATATTTTGTTCGTTTTCTACTCGTTTCAAAATATAAGGTAACTGTTGGTTGGTATGTATCCACTCGATTAATCATCGTTCGATTAATCTTAAAATTTTAAGTCAATTAATTGTTCGAGTAAGAAAAATTGCAAATTTCGAATAGAAAATAACTCCCTTGCGGGTCGACGGACTGGAAGCCAATATTTAAAAATTTATTCCTGAGATACCGGCCGATATGTTGGAGAGAGTATGCCAAAACTGGACCCAGTGCATGAACCACTTCAGACGTAGCTCCGGTCAACATTTACATGAAATCATCTTTACACATTGAACTATATAGATCTTTCTATCTACTCAAATTATTACTACAGTGTATTTTAAACACCTTTTAAACACTTAACGACCTCATTTTTAGGCTTCTTACCTGCACAAAAATATTTCGTTGTATTCAGATTTTGAATAAATACACAAAAAAAAGTGATAAAATAAATAAATAAAGACTTTGAAACAAATCAAATAGAAAAAGAGTTTAAAAGTTTTTAATTCGAATTAGGCAAACAACGACAACGAATACACAATAACACCCACAAAACTCGCTTACAAAATAGCTTTCCTGCACCGATTCAATGAATGAAAATATAAGAGCCAAAAAAAAAACAGAAATACACACACAGATGCATGACAAACCCAACAGGAGGATTTAAAAACTCAAATTCCCAAACATTCATACTCAGATCTACGCAGAAGAAATACAATGCTTCAAACGAAATAATATTTCATCTTTTTCCAAATATAGTTTATGGAGTCTTGCAATTGTTAGTAATGGTATGTGTTTATAAGTGTTTTGTGGTTTTCTTGTAAAGTTTGCAAACCTCCTTCAGAGTGCACTTATAAAACGAACGATAGTACGGATTTAATAGGTTTTTGTAAAAAAGTCTGTACGAATGGCTGAGCAACTGAATGACTTGAATGTCGGTATGAGGAGTTTCATTAAAAGATGGTCTGAAAAGAAATCTCTAGATATAGTTTTACACACACACACACATTAGTATTTATTCTTATACACATATGAGTACACTAATAAAAATATTTATAAACCAAAAATATTTGCTTTTAGGAAAACCTTAAGAATGTTTTAGAATTAAATAAAAATTAAATTATTAATTTATTATTAAATAAAGAAAAATATTTTTTAATAAAATTATACCCGGTTCTGCACTAGATCAACTATAAGTTGTCTGCCAGGTGCAAGTCTGGCATCCCTTATCGAAATCGAAAAAAGATTCTCGACGTCCATAATACTAACTCTATAAATTGTAAATAATATAAAAATCCGAACTAAAATTATTCGTTTTCGAATAGGCTAGATAATTTTAGAGATATGTGCTGAAGCACATGGGATTTTCTTAAGTACTTGGAATGGTTAGTTTATTATTCCTAAAACTAACATTACAAATTACAGGGATATTGCCAAATTAATCCCAATACCGAAACTTTTCTAAAAACATATAACTGATCATTTATGTCACCACGCAAGGCCCTTATTATAGTCATTTCTACATAGCTTCAGAAAGGGTCACTCAACCTTTACAATTATATTGCAATTCACAGCCATAATCAATTGTGATTCCGTTCACCAAAACCAAACTGTCGTAGTTTATACTGTTTTAAGAAAGGCCTTTGATAAGGTGAACCATAAACTTCTGCTTCTCAATATGGTTTTCCCAAAACTGTTTAAATTGGATCATTGATCAAATCTAACTAAAACTAAAACTAAAAAACTAATACAAATGTACTTCGTTTAAAATAAAAAAATCTTATTTATTAATTTATGCGAACGATTAATAACAATTGAAACTACCGGGTAGATCGATACGAAGATTATTGATGACGGACGTAGCTGTCTAGAAAATGCATTCTGCTTTGCTGGTATCTGATTTTTCTTTATCTCTTTATAATTAAGAACTTAAGCCTAAATAATTAATTTATTAATTCAAAAATAGTTAAAATAAAATTCATATAATTATAATAATTATATGTATAGATTTTGCTCATCCAAGCCTAATTTTGGTCAATGAATATACAATTGTTTTACGAAAAAAAAAGCATTTTGCAACCATTAGTTTATTAGGACCTGTTAGTCTCCAATGTTGTATCGGTCGCTATGTCGCTTGGCACCATTAGTGAAATATTTTCGAGTATTACCTTCAGAGAGCTGAATGGCGAAAAAGGCAGGTAAACAAATGAGGCAATAGGTAACTTAGAGCAAAACTATAATAATGTGAAAAATAAACTATTGAATAATATAAATTATGGGCCGCTTAAAAACGTAATTGCTATAAAAATGTTTGAATTTGTTCAAATAAATTTATTCTGAAACTAAAAACTATAGACTAATATTTGAAACAATTTTGAAATCCCCTTAAGACTTGCTTTTTTTGGAATATTTAAGTTGCCAATAATTTTATTAAAACTAAACTTGTCTGTTACATAAGTAGCTTTTCATTATAATAATGAGGGTAAAGGTCGTTCTTATAACCTGCATTTAAGAGACGTGATTGTTAAAGGTTACTTTTAGCTTATTTATAATAACGAAAAACTACTTACATATCTCTTCGACAAAATTCTGAATTTAGCTATGGATAAGTTATAATTATGGCCCTTAAACTTGTAATTTTATTTTAATTTAAACAATTATAAGGAATTTAAAATTAATTTATTTAAAATTAAACTGCGGTTTACAAACAACAAAAATGTTTTGTTAAAACTCTTTTTTTATAACTCAATTAGAATTAAAAAATGTCTTTTTATAACTCAATGAGAATTACAAGTACTAATTTGAGGTTTAGAAAATAGTGAAAGTTAAAACGTAATATATTTTGTTGAATATTTGATTTAGCTACAAATATTTTGATTACTTTTGTAAATGTTATCTTAGCAGCATTTTTTTTTAAGTATTGTGCTTATAATTATATGTTAAAGTGTACATTTGCCATTTTTTTACTCTGCTTATCGCACAAGCCGCATACATTTTCTCATACATTTTTTTTTTTTTTTTTTTTTTGTTTAATATGAATCCTTCTTTAAGAATGCAAAAAATAATACTTTATTTTTAAATGTATACAACTATACAGAGTAGAATAATAGAAGCAAAAAAGCTCCTTGGTCAACAATTATTATATGTGAAGATCATATAACCCATACGGCCGAGGGGACTGTGGGTTTGTCACCCGTTTTTGTGGTACCAGTCATTTGGACACTTGTTAGAACTCGAAGGTTTTTATCTTTCAGTTTTAGGCCCCATGCAAAGCTCGAGAACTAGTTTCCAAATACACCCCGAAAGCATTATCGTCCAGGTGCTAGAAGTCGCCAAAACAATATGCCCCCGGGGGCGCCTGTGTTTAATAGTTATGCTGAGTTTCTCACAAATCTTAGCGGATGAATCAGTGACGCATCCCTGAGACAGTTCAGGTCTTAAAAGTAACGTTCGGAGCTGCGTTCTTGTAGAACTAATAGTTGCAGAAAAGATGGTGTGATAATACCCAGCAAAAAATTAGGCATTACCAAAAGAAGTACTTGATACATATTGACTTACTTTTATTAATTACCAAATTCTGTTACTCGATTACAAAACACATTACGTTAAACTTAAAAAAAGTAATTTGTAATTAAACTAATTATTATAGTTTAAGAGAGAATGCCTTGAAAATATTAAAAAAAAAAATAAGTCATTAAATAACATTTACAAATTTCCAAGTTACCTTCTTAATTATTTAAAACCAATAAAAACAAGTAAAAGTGCTATATTCGGCCGTGCCGAATCTTCTATAACCTTTACCACGGTGATCTTATTTATACAGACATGTACAGCATTATCCATATTGTTGACTCTTTACTTAAATAAAGTCGTATGAGAAAAAATCATTATTCATGAGTTAAAGAAATAGAAGACAAATGAAAACAAATTCCGTTTGCTACAATTGTCGCCGTCAGCTACTTAATGATATTGAAGCCGACAGCTATATCGTAAACTCTGACATTGTTGTAGAAATACTTATTTTGCTTTTATAAAATTAAATAACTTTTTCAAAAACTTATAAATATTTCCTCCAAAACTTTTTGCTTTATATGAATTTGTAATTTACAATTTTGTGACATTTTCTTCTGTTGAATAAAATAGAAATTAGCCTAAGTTCACGACAGCCACAATGGAGGTCGTGTATACATGTAGCTATATTGGCTTCAAAATAATCGTTTACCTATAAACGTGTGTATTTTATTTTTGACAGTTTGTAGTCGGTAAAACAGAGATATCATCTATTTAAAAATCAAACACATTTAAAAAAATATGTTACTCTATATACACACATACATCCATATGTATATTCTTAATATTAATTATATGTTATGTTACACTCATAATTTTAATTCTCAGAGAAATATTGAAATTTTTGTTTTAATTTTTCGAAATTTTTTTGTAAAAATATTTTTTTAAAAATTTTTTGGAAAATTTTTAAAAATTTTTTTTTGTAATATTTTTCTGTAAAATACCTTTTTGAAAATGCTTTGTAAATATTTTTGACAAAAAATTTAAAAATATTTTTTTAAAAAATTTTTTTACAAATTTTGTTTTAAAAATTTTATTGAACTTTTTTGTTAAATTTAGGACCTTTCTGCAATCTATATTAAGTTAGAATGGTCAGACTAAAGCAAAAAGATATCCTTACAAAAAAAAAATTTCCTCATATTGACAAATGGGGGTCCTTTTAACTGCTCCTATTTATCAGTGGGTACCCTGTGGGTCCATTACTACCTCTATCCTCTATTAAGGTCTCTAATACAAATCAAAGCAGAAAAACCCTACCAATCTAAAAACAAAAATCGCCCCTCGCAGGGGGTTATTGATCCCCCGAGATCTGTATGCACTCCTTGCGATCTACCTGTCGCAGTCTAATATTTATTTGACAAAAAAAGGCAATACAGAATCATTAAAGCCGAAAAAAATTAAAAAAAACATAAAAAAAATATAGGTGGGCGTGGTTTTTGGCCCGTAGCCTCCAAAGGAATGATCCGATGTTGCTGAATTGCAAAACTAAAATATTCGAAACTATGCCTGACAGATTGGTGTGCTTAAATTTTTTGTATCTCTTCTGGTGCCTTGGCAAATGACATTACAACACTAACACGGACAGACGGACAGACGGACATCGCTTAATCAACTTCTCTATGTATAAGGATCCAGAATATATATACTTTATGGGGTCGGAAATGAATATTGTAGAAATTACACACGGAATGACAAACTTATATATACCCTTTCCACCTGTGGTGAAGGGTATAAAAAGTATTTGCATTACATTTTATTGCGTAATGTACATTACATAATCAATTCTGAAGAATTTGTTATTTTAGTCTTACTCCTTATTAAAGGCAATTCAGTTGTTCTTCTAATATATAAAAAAATAATATGGAAAAAAATTAAAGGAACAGTTTGTTCCTGCAATCCAGGAAAGCATGGAAAGAGCATATGTCTGAGTTCAAATCTGTCTACAGAAAAAGTTATGTTTGATATATTAAGCAAATAAATTGCTACACACAAAATAAAGACTGTAAAAAAGAAGACAATAGACAAAATGAGTCTCATTTTAGACGGAAAAATAAAACTTTTCAAAAGAAAATAAACACAATGAGTTTTACTTACTGACGGAAAAAATTAAACTTATCAAAAAAGTTTTATATTGGGACGGCAGAATAAAACTCTTTTTTTCATTCGAAGTTTTATTTTTGCGTTGAAAACAAGAACTCTTCACTATGGAGATGAGATCGATTTTTTAAGATCCCCATAGATTCTGAGAGAGCTCGCTAGTCAATACAAATCTATTGATATATGACAGTATAGATTATCGTTGACTCTATCATAAAGAGTTTTTAAGTTAAATTTTTTTTGATAACTGTTATTTGCGGTCCCAGCAATAAAACCAAATCTTCGGTTAGATTTTCTATAGATCGATCAATATCGGTGGCCATATTATATACGTATATATTGTATATACTCTATCAAACAGTAAAATGGAAACAAATTTATGCTTCACATAAGCATGAAGCGGTCAAGTCGCTTGTTATTAATGACAGTAAATTCCATGCATTTAAATTAATAAACAGTATTAAATTAATCTACTATCTTTTAGACTAAGATGTAAGATTGTAAGATGGCTATTTTCCTTCCTACTGTTGAGATCCAGCCAATCAAATGTATATTTTGTATTGTATTTCTCAAGCAACTTCAATGAATAAAGTTTGTATTATACTCTATAAGGAATTCATCGGTTAAGAGAGAAACTTTGCGTAAATGGACAACATTTTCAATACAGCGATATCATGGTATAAGAGTGGACGATGAATGTCCCTAATGAAAAATTCACAAGGTCAGTCACATTATTTAAAAGCATCATTTTTGCTTGATGGAAATACAAGTTTCAACAAGCCATCCAAATTTATTTTGCTCCTTCACAGTAATTTCGATTACAGGCCAAGATTCAAGTAAGTGATTTAAATAGTAATCGAAAAACTTTTCATAAGACATATTAAATGCTTTTGCCACCACCCTTTCACCACCTTAATTGGTTTTGAAACTTTTTTATATCCAGAGAGAAACGTATATTATTGGCCAGAAAATTGCAAATTATTATGACTGTGTGATTCAGTGGGTAAGAGTCGTAATAAATGCATGATTTTTTCGCCTACAAATCAAAACGTTTGCAATGGATTATTCTCACAAATATCTAATGATTCTTTTAACCGTCATACAAACTCAACTTTGGCTTTGTCTGTTTGTAAACATTTTGTATTCCTGTAACGTGTTAATTAATTTTTGAAATTTTTATATCGTTTGAATGGTAATGTCACAAGCTATCTAATGAAATCAGTATCGATATATTTCTGGTTTTATTGAAATATTTGACACAGCCGTCATAATGTTCCGAAAATTGAGAGGCCCATAATTCGGAAAATAAGAGCATCTGCCAAGTTTTTTTTTCAAATTCTTTTTGTTTTTTGAGGTACATATGCTTCCTGTTTAGTCGACATATTTTTTTTAATATTTTTAGCGCGAGATTTAAAAAGAAAACTCCAGGGTACTTTCGGAACAGAGAGAGTTAATTCGACTATGCACCCGACTATAGGCTAGAGACTCCTGTCCACTCAACATGAAACCTTTTATCTTTCTGAGAAAAAAATTTGTATTGTTTACTTTATATGTCTGGTTTAGATACTGAAATACACAAGGTGGAACATTAAAGTTGTCAGTTACATCTTTATTTAACGCCTTGAAGTAAATTCATATTTATGTTTGTAGGAATAATGATTTGATAATTCCTTCATTCATCTTATCTTTCTGTTGCTTAGTCATTTATTTATGTTTTGTTACTTCTTCTAGTCTCTATTTTCTTATATAAAAACAATGAGTTTAAATAAAAAGAATAAAATTTTTTTTTTTTTGAGGATAAAAATATTTATTTTTATCGTTTATTTTTTTATTTCTTTCGTTTTTCTGCCCTATTCCCTGCAGATTCCAAAATTTATTAAAAAGTTTTAGCCTTTAAGTTTTTTGTGTCTCCTTTTTAAGCTGCACAAACTTATTAAATGCAGGCTTTCTAGCTCAGATTGAGGTTAAAGAAAAGTTATAAAGAGAAAAATATTGAATTAAATAGAAATCGAATAATAATAAATTATCAAAGTTCATAATTGTTTTGCAAATAAAAAAAGAATATTTTTTATTATGGAATTATTAAGAAGCCAATTACATTTTGATAAACATCTTAAAGCGGTCATGTCCTGCTCAAAAATAAATATTTTATAAAAGAGACCGAAATTTTTTGCTTTAACAACTATTCTTTTGCACGATTTAAATTTAGAATTTCTTATTGTCTTCTTCTTCGCTATAATATTTTCTAGAAATTAACTAAAATTTTAATATCATCGGAAAGGGCATTTTCTTTAGATTACAAATCTTAAGATTACAAAGTTTACTGCAAGAGTATTTTAAGGATTCGTTTCTAAACAAAAATGAAATAGAAATAAGTTTTCTGTTCAAATGAGATGAAATATTTTTAATAAGTATATCGGAAAGAGCCAAAATCGATAATTATCGTTAGCGAGGATAATTTACTAAACTGTACTCGGATACTTAAGAGAAAATAACCAAAAATATAAGTGTCAGAATAAAATATCGTAGATGCAAACATGCATACCAGGCATATCGAGTGCCTTGATCTAACGATTGGTAAGGCGCTAGTCTATCAGTCTAGAGGTTGCGGGTTAGTTTCTCGCCACAGACTCTGGGTGTTTTCTGCAGACAAGCAAAAAGCTTCGCAGAGATAGTGTTGTCTTTAAAAAAAATAAAATTAAATTAACCTCAGTATTATTTTTGTTATTATATACGTTTATGTTTGATTTAAACTCCTTTTTAAGGGGATAAAATATAAGTTAAACTGTCAAATTTTATATAAAAAAATCAAAATTTCTTTCCTAATATTTCCTTTTGCTACTGAGGTTACCGTGTGTAAAATGCCTTGCATACATTTATATTATATGGAAGCAAGGTAGATTTATCTTACTAGTTAGTGGCGTCTCTTTAAGAAATACAACAATACAACACGGTTGCCAGATTTTTTTTCTCTCTCCCCTAAAAGCAAGTAAAAAAATCCCTAAAATCAAGCTTTTTTTAAGTCCTCTAAAATAAATTTTCTTGATTACATAAATATTTTTTTTCTGTAATTTTCAAAATTATAATCCAAATTAATTAAATAAAAAAATCCACTAAATTAATCCCAGTTTTAACAAAAATGCTCCAAAACAAAAATTTTGGGTGTTTAAGTTTTCATTGTATTAAAGTGTGTATTATAAATGTACATGTGTATATATTAAAAATGTACATGTACATGTGTACATAAATATAGCCACCAAACCAAATGTTTCGATTTTTTTCTGAAGTCAGACTTGTCGTAAGGAATTCGTTAAGACATTTCGGTACTTTGTCCGAAATCAAACTTGCCATAACGATTTGTATGACATCAGACTTGTCGTTACGATTTCGTTAAAACATTTCAGTAGTTTGTCTGAAATCAGATTTGTCGTAACAAATTCGTTAAGACATTTCGGTTGTACGTTTGAACAAAAAAACAATATAAAACTTTTATTTATATCTAAGAAAATAAAAGCCAAAATTGTATAAAATAAAAAAGAATTATAATATAGACAAAAAAAATTTAATAAATACACGCAATATGGGCAATTGAATTGATTACGGTAGAGTATTGCCTTGAATACCAAAACGTTAACTAATCATTATATTCACTTAACCTTTCAGATAACGAAGTTCTAACTTATACGGAGGTACTGAGAGAAAACATGTCGTTGCTATTAAGTACCTACATATCTTTACGATTTCGTACCTACATATCTTTACGATTTCGCACCTACACATCGTTACGCTTTCGTAACATATCGTTGCGAAGTCATTTCAACCCTTTCATATAAAAATCGTTACGATTTTGGTAATATTTCGGTTACGAAATCGAAAGATTTTACAGAACAGTCGTTACGAATTCTTTACTAAATCGGAACATTTGGTTTGGTGGGTACTCATTGGTAAAAAGAAGGCCTTCTTTTGTAGGCACAAGGTCTTCTGTTTTTTTTTTCTAATTTTATGCAATTTTAATTTATTTTTTCCCCTAACAAATGTTATTCTTCCCTAAATGAAAAAAAATCCCCTAAATCTAGGGGAAGATCCCCTAATCTGGCAACCGTGTAATACAAGAACAACATGGCATTTTGTTGTTGCTTTGCAGTTCGAAATATCAAAAAAAAAAGAAAATTTCTCTCTGCTGCATTATAAAATTGTTAAACACATAAAACTTTTGACATGTCGAACTACTAAATCAGCTGGGTGGTCGACTCTACCTAGTAAGACAAATATACATTGTATGTAGGCATAGCATTTTTAATTAAATTTAAATATTTCTTTATAAAACAAATTTAAAAACCTTAAAAAAACAATATCCCAAACTATGAAGGAAATTATATTTACCCTTATTCTATTTGGTGTCGCCGACGATGTCACTTTGAACCGACATTACTTTGTATCGACGTCGTCATCAATTCGATTACAATTTGCTATTCCGTAGTAGTCTAATGACGACGTCGACGTGTTATCGATAATATTGTTATGTAGAGAAATCTTCGTAAAAAAATGGAATATGTTGGAGGGAACTAACGTGATAAATAAGATAAATAAGCTTCGAGTTTTTTTTTCTATCATGTCACTTGTTATTTAACTTGTTATTTAAATCTTTTTCATTTTGAGTTTTATGGAACTTCATTTGTTTATGGAACTTCATTTGTTTATAAAAACAAAGACGACAAAATTTTCGTCGACACAACAAAATTTCGACATGTTTTTACAAAATACTAAATAAACATTAACAGTCATCGTTAAATGTTGATGTCAACAAAGGGAATACCAATGTAAACACGGAGCCATCTGTAAAGAGCTAGGCCGATTGATCCAAAATTTTGCATGAGCATAGCATATCTTAGCTTAAGTTTTGCACTTGTCAAGGGTGGCGCTATGTGATCTCAAAATTAAGTACCTCGCCCCTGCAAATTCTTTTTTGATTTTTTTTAAATATTTTAAACAATTTTTAGCATTTTTTTTTTTTAATTTTATAATATAAATTTATAATATTGTGGAATTATATCTTTTCTGAGTTAAAAAGTAGACGATTTTCATTTAAAAAATTCCAAAATTGTTGACTTTTTGTGTATTTTAGACTAAAAATGGCCGTCAATTGGGATTTTTGGCATTTATTTTGGGAATTGTATGATCAATCGATCTAGCCCTTTACAAATGGCTGAGTTATTTCCAAAATATTTTGATTCTGCCCCACTGTGCACTGTTGTGTTATTTTGACATGTTTATAGTTTGAATAAAAAGATACTAAGAACACTTTTTTTAAATATTAATGATCATATATTTTGTAATTTAATTTATTCTTTCTTAGAGAGAATAAAACGAACTTTAGCTTGACTTCAAATTTCATCCGAATTAATTATCATATTAAAAAAAATTACTTACCCCCATACTTATAACAAAAAAAAAATAAAACTTACTTGAAATGTATTTTAAAACAAATGTTGTATGAAAAATTAGTTCTAAAATAGATTTCAAATATATTTTATTTTTTATAAATATGAGGGTTAATATATAAGTATAAGAATTTAAAAACCAAATTTCTATTTAAAATTTATTTAATAAACGTTTAATAAAACAAAATATTTTAATAATACGGGCATCAATTTTATATGAGAAAAACAGGCTGCTAATAATAATTTTCTTTGCATTTCCTTGGAAAATATAAACAATTGTTTATTTATATTCGTATTTTATATTTCAAACCCTATACGATAGAGATAAAGTATTGCGTCTTTCTTTTGAAAACTTTGAATTAACCTTTTGAAACCCTACTGTAATTAGAACTTCAATTTAAATTTATTTTTGTTATACAAATGCAAATCGAAATTTCAATACTGATTTAGTTTGTATTCCATTCACATGCTATGTAATTTTGGTTTTATTTACATAATTTTCTACTCTTTAACATTTTATAGTTTTATAGGCTTATAGGCTTATAAAAGATTTTTTATATTAATAACAAAATTTAAAATGTTAGAATAACTATAATTTTAAACTTGTCATGATTACTAAACTACTACCGTTCTTCTTTGTCTTTTTAGGTAAGTCTAATCGAAGATTTAATATTGTAAGTATATGTTATTGTGTTTATTTTTTTTAATCTTATACACAATCCTTATAATTTTTTTAATAAAATTTCAAGCAAACAACTTATATTAAATTTTACGCAAGTTTTTTTTTTAAAAACATTCATTAAAATAGTACAGCGACATGTACTTCTAGTATCTGCATATGAAACGGTTATCTTTATAAGAGCGTCCGAACTTAAGTTTAAAATAAAACAACAATAAGTTAATGAATTAAATGAAATTTTTATTCTGTTTAAAGGGAAATTCCCTGATATTCATATTAAAAAAAATATATCTGATAAATTACCACACGACTAGCTGACAATACATCTAATGGTATATGTATGTGTATGTTGACCTCCAATTGATCAAGAGGTGTTGAGTTGTTAGCATAACATATAAAAAATAATCAAGAGGAATCTGATTACACGATCTTGGAGGTCAAGAAACAGGTCGTGAAATAACAATCACCAAAATGGCGTTTTATTAATTTTATGGTTATGTACAGCTTCCACCCGATTTTGAAACAAATATGAGCCGATGATGATGTTAACTTACACTCGAGTAAATAACATAAAATTAAACAAGAGTAAATTCTTGTGTATGCTATGGTTTCTCAATTAATTGTCTTCAACTGATTTCACTCTATGTTCTGCAATTTTTAATTGTGCACCATTTAACAAAAAATTAATCTCATCACTAAACAAGAATTTTTGGCTAAACAATTGAACCAGTTTCCAATTTTTCATGATCATTAGGCTGCATTTCAACAATATACTGAATCTTGAATGAATGTTTTTTTTTCATTTATTATTTATTGTATCTTCAACATATTTGAACTAACAATAATTACTCATATCTTTAGTCTTAAATAAAA
Organism: Phasia obesa; assembly: GCA_949628195.1. NCBI lineage: Eukaryota > Metazoa > Arthropoda > Insecta > Diptera > Tachinidae > Phasia > Phasia obesa. The sequence goes on from OX451215.1 coordinate 94,928,710, forward strand.
AAAATATATACTTTTTAAGTCCAGCCAGTGCCAGACAAAAGTAATGTTTGTTTCACGGTTGTTACAGTTATTTGCGGGTCTCTGATGTACGGTCAAGAAAAGCAGTATCTCTTCTTTTCAGTCGAATTTTACCAGGGGGGTTACTCTCTATTGCGATGAGAAAGCAATTTCGATTCGAAAGCTCAATGCGACAAGAGGGCAAATCGGTACTCTCTATGACTTTCGCAACACCTTTCGCAAAATTTTTGAAAAAGTGGCAACAGTTAAAATAATGTAAACAAAAGTTAAGCCGGTTTTATATACATGTAAATATCGATGGATTATGGTTCAAAGACGAAAATTAACTTAAAACGAGTTACAGGCAGATAGGTTCGATATAGTTTCCTTAAATAAACGCTGGTATAATAAATCTGTTATAGAATTTTTTTTTTTCAAATTCATATTTATATGTAGCTTTATTTTAACTTTGTCTGTTATTGAAAGTTCTATAGGAAATCCACGCAAATAGTATTTTACATAAATAATAGCATAATATATAAATTTTTTAACAGATACATATATCCCTTACAAGATCTCCATCAGGTTGTTTAAATATTTTGTGCTAAATTTTCTGCTTGTTAGGCATTAACTCGCTGCAACTGCTTCATGGTCAATCACTATCTCTTAGTTGCATTATGAAATCTACTAAAATTTAAAACTGTCGTTGTATTATTTGTAATCTTTTGGCTTTGATTTCTCTAGAAATGACAAATTATATATCAATTAACACATTTTTAAAGTAATTGCATGTTTGCCTTGCTTTGAGCTTGCTCTTTTACTATCGCAAAATATTTGGGCTTATCGAACGAACTCGCCAGACGCTTTCGCATTACAGAGTGTGGTGATGTAATCTTTGCGAAAAAGAAATGCGAAAGACAAATGCGCGAACGCTTTAAAGAGTACAAATCTTTCGATTTCATACCATTTTTCATTCGTATCGCAATAGAGAGTAACCCCCCAGGTTCATTAAGTATGTTTCGCGCCAAAGGATTTGGATGAAATTCAATAAAAGAGTGTGAAACAAATTCTCTATACATAATTTTCTACGTGGTGGACGGACAAAGTCTGAGAACAGTGGCGTATTTGCGAATCAGAATCATTCTTAGACTTACATTTCTTTTCCTTGTTGATGGCTTAATGTCATGTAGTGAATAAATGAAATGCTCTATAAGTTCGTCGAACATAGCCTTTAAATGAGACATACTCTTCGAAAATTGCTATATTACAAAAATCCCTCAATCGTTTCTTTTATGAAAATCATTTGCACCATTTAAGCAAAGAAGCACCAAACAAAGTTTTTAGTGAACGCATCATAATTTAAGAAAAATAAAGGCCACCCTCAGGCTTTCGGTTTCTACCCTTGCTTCCGTAGTTTAACCCGAACTGCGTCAAATAATCGTGTCCTGCGTCAACACGAATTTCATGAACAACAGTCTCAACTTCATTACATAATGTGTTTACAAGGAGGAAGTATTTTTTAATTCGGTGATATTTTATAAAGAATAATAAACTAACATTATTGATTCAGATTGCATGTCCTTTGTGTGGCGAAATAATAGATAAACATACAACTGCAAACAAAAATAAATATGTGAAATTTTTATTTTGTTTTCTGTACCATTTGGGTCAAATGACCGGTTTTTGGGGCAAAATGTACATTTTTAAAGTGTACTATTTCCAAAACGCGATAATGGTATGTTGTACTAAACCTTTTTAAATACCCAAAAATAAAAATTTAGAATTAGGCGGAAGTCTTAAAGCCAAGCTTTAAGACATGGACAAATTTACAGTTCGTTTTGGCTTGTTTTGTCTCCTGTAATTCAGCTTTAAGTGAGAGACATTTAAACTATTGTTTAACAAAATATTTTAATCTAACAAAATTTTTCTAAAATGAAAAATATTAATTCATACACGTAAAATAATATCTATATGTTTTACAAATTTCATAAAAATATTGTTGAAGTACATTATTTGTTGTCACAAAGTGTGACTTTTTTTCTGTGTAGTTTTGGTTGTCGACCGTGGGTTCCGTGGAGTAGTACTTTTTCATTGAAACGTATTGGTTGAACCAACTGCTCTTAACTATTTTTACTTGCCCTTAAAGATTGTGTAAAAATAAAAAAATATACTTTTTTATAGAAATAATTTAACAAAGCAACAGTACATAAACATTAGGGAAATTAGCAAGTCACGAAACTTTAATATTTATCCACATTACCAAAAAATCCGATAATGCAAACTAAAATGTCGATTTGAAGGAATGTCGGTAACACAATAATCAGCAAAAAATCTTTTGCCTTGTTACCCTTACAAAAAAAATAATTTTGGCATACCAAGAAGAAGATTTGATGGAAATATCTGAACTGAACGAACTCATATTGGTTTTAAGTTATGGTTTCGATGGTTCCACCGGACAAAGTTTATTTAAACAAATATTTAGCAGCAATGGGGAATGTTTAGATAACTCGCAATTTGTTACATCAGTCATACCACTGAAATTAATCACTTCGCATTGTACAACCGTTTGGATTAATCGTACACCTCAATTTGTTCGTTTTTAACGACCACTTTAAATTTATAAAGGAAAGAAACAAACAATCTGGATGAGCAAATAAAAAATCTTGAGCCATTAGATTTTTTTGTGGCAAATGGTAGAAAGACATCAGTAAAGCATGAACTTATTATGACTTGAATTGATGAAAAAGTTTTGCCTATTGGATGAAATCGATGAAACATTGAACCATTTTGGTGTAATAGTGAATTATTAAAAACTAACTTTTATACAGTTTAATGTACTCTTTTGGGCATTGGAAGCACAAGTTAATTTCTAAGCTGAGTTTAACACTATCAAAATAAGACTTATCTAATTTTATGTTATTCACTCAATTGACTTTATTTTTGTTATGAATTGTATAAGTAAATCAATGTCATTTCTAACAGAATGCTGTCATTATCCAAAGCTGTTTTTACTTTTAACGCACTCACTGCAAATCTTACTTTTCCTGTCACTAAAAGTGTGTGCATGGGAACTGGGTGCTTTGGTAAGCAACATAAAGAAATTATATTGGTTTCCGGTGAGCTATAACAATATAATTACAAAAAGTGGGAGTGGTTAGAGCAGATCGACTTGAATTTTTTTACTAAAAACTAAGGTAACCACCATAGGAATCCGTACAAAATTTTGAAAATCATTTGACCCACAGTGCTGTGTAGCAAATTAAGATTTTATTAAAATCATTATTTAAAAATTGTATACAGTATTATGTAAGTATCACATTTAGATTAATATTTGTATTTCTATGCGTTTAAGCGAATATACTTTTATGGAACTAATACTCAGATAAAAGCTTTCAAATGATTGGACGTAACGCTTAACTACACCAAACACTAATTCTACTCATGCGATCTAGAACTACAATAGTTAAGGAACTTACATTTTTCTTTGCTAGAAAATTATATTATACAAGGCATATGCTCTTATTTATATAAATAATTTGGTTAAAAAAAAAGTTTTATTAAAAAAAATTTTTTCCCCACAATTCCTAAAATAAAGAACAAAAATCTCAGAACTGGAATTTTTAGTATTTTTCCCAAAAAGTCCACATATGAACTAAGGATCATAAAATACTTTTAGCACTAATTGAAAAGACAGCAATCTTACAAGGATCATGTTAATATTTAAAACAAAATAATTCTTGCAAAAAAAACCGACTTCGACAGACAGAAGGGCACCAATTCTAAACTAAAAATGTAAGAAGTAATCCGTAAGAATTAGATTTGAATCAAATAAAAGATGCACCAAAATTATAGGGAAAAAATGAAGACTATTTGAATGTCAAGCCTCTCCTCTTTTCATCATCATCCGTCTTTTATAGGGGCACCATTCAAGCCTCTGTCTACGGTTTTACAGATAGGGGCACACAGATCAAATAAAATCACATATAGAGGACTTGTCCACAAAGATTCTTTGTAAATTTCAACTATCTGTCTATAAAGGTTAAAAAGTTTAACCATATATATCAAACTACATGAACTATTGGGACACCCTTTACATTATAATTCCAAATATTTATACTTGTTATCATAGCAGAGATAGTAGTGGACAGTCTGCCTAATTTTCAAGTGTTTGCGTTTAATGGTTCAAAAGATAGGGCCATATAGATCAAATTACATAATTTATGGGGACACCCTTTAATTTCTAAATTCAAATTGTATACTTGCTATAGTGGACTTTGCAATACAGGCTCCTTGCCAATTTCAGCTGTCTGTCTCTAACAGTTCAAAAGTTTGACCACACACATAGAATTAAATTAACTATTGGGACACCCTTTTAGTTCCAAATTCAAATTTTATACTTTTTGTTATAGCTGACTTAGCACTGCAGGTTCTTTGTAATTTTCAGCAGCCTGTGTACAACTGTTCAAAAGTATGGCCATATATATCAAATTAAATGAAGTATTGGAGCACCCTTTAATTTAAAATTTTGAATATTTTTACATTTTATTATAACGGTCATAGTAATCGACATTCTGTCAAATTTTCATGGTTTTGTCTATAACGATTCAAAAGATAGACCCAAATAGGTCAAATTATGTCACCTATGGGGACACCCTTTAAATTTTAAACTTATTTTTTTTATTCATTTCTGCTGTTGAGAGCTATAGCGACACGCAATTTTTTAAAATATTAATTTGGTGCCCTTTACGGTTCTTAATACACGTAAAAAACCTGTATGTTGTATGGGGACACCATTTAATTTTTAATATAATGAACTGTTTTTAAAACGGGACCAAACTGTAAGCATAACCCTTCAAATAAAGAAAAAAAATTTAAATTGGTTCAGAAATGGATGAGTTCTGCGGGCACAAACATAAAAAAGCAACATTCAGACGAATAGATAACCTCCTTCTTTTTTGAAGTCGGTTAAAAAAAACTGGGCCAGGGTATCGAAAAATTCTAAAATTTATATTTAAAATGCTTATAGCTCGCTGATTTTAAAATATAATTTACAGATAAAAGTATCATTTTGTAGGTATTAATTAGATCTTTAAGGCCATGTATAATTAACATGATAATTAAAAATCGAAGAAAATTTTCAAAGGCGAGGTACCCAATTTTGAGACCACATAGCGCCACCCCTAGTAATACCAATCAATATTTGAGCTTCTTCCAAAACGAATACTCCTATACTATGCTCGTGTCAAATTATTGGATCAATCGGCCTAGCCTTTTGCAAATGACTGAACTATTTTCAAAATATTTTGATGGCGTCCCACTGTGCATTGTTGCATTAACATTTATTTATTTTAGAAGCATTTATTAGACATGCAACATTTTTTTTCTTATCAAAGAATAATATCAGTTAATTTTATTAGTTCTAGCAATAAGACTCATATGAAACCCGTCATTAATAAGCATTTGAAACTTTCCTTGAAATAGGCTTCATTGATTTCCAAAAAATCTTAAGATTAATTTAAAGCAAAACAAAAATCATTTGATATATTACACTTCTGTGTAACGACAGCTAAAATTAAATGCACAAAACTACCTACTTAATGTATAAATTGAAATGTTGCCTAAATTAAATAGAAACAATTTCCCCTAAAACAATTTGCCGAAAAGGACAAACCCCAGAAAAATACAAATCATACCAGTCTGCATCACAAAACAGCCAACGTACATGTAATTTGGAAAAGTAGAAAATAAATTTCATATTCATAAATTAAGGTCAGAAATATTACCTTTATGTGGTATTTAACGGGTGATCTTTAGAAGTAACGAATTTTGAATTGTAAGAAAAGGTAAAAAAATTGCATTTATTGAAATGAATATTATTTTATTTAAAGGAAGAATGTTTTACATCGGAGCGGTATTCTCGAATGTAGTCCATTGTTAAATTCATAAAATTTTGTATGGCGATCTTTTTGGGTGACAGGCTAAAAGGAATTAAGCGCGAATTATTACTATTTCGAAATGCTGTAATTTTTTCAACTTTGATTTTTTTATATCCAGATGAAATTTGAAGTCAAGCTTAAGTTCGTCTTATTGTTTGTAAGAAAAAATAATTTTTTGAATTTTTATTTAAAACATTCTACCTTTTGCGATATTAAAATAAAGATATTTTTTCATACAACTATCGAATACAATGGATGACAATTCAATGGAAACTTTTTTGGAAATATTAACTGCATTAAAATAACAGAGAAAAGTAAAAAAAAAATACAGCTAATGTTAGCAAATGAGCCAAAACTATTTTTAGTCCTTGCGGCACTATAAAATAATAAATTATAAAAAATGTAAACGCGCTCTACATGTGTATTATTACATGGCATATTTGAAAGGGTTCAGACACAAACGTCACATTGATTAAAAAAATAGTTATCCAAATTTAGCTAACCAAAACAACTGTCTACTTACAGTTCTACCACTAAAAAAACACCGTTTATTTAGATAAAAATGAATGACTGCAGAGAGCAGAAAGAACAAAGCAATTTATTAAAATATAAAAAGGAAAATAGAAAGAATAAATTCCAAATGAAACATATTGAAAGTCGTTAATTTACATGTAGATGCGTTCCTGTATGAGCAGGAACAAATAACAATAAAATTTGGTTTTTGGAAAAACTCAAAAGGTTGATTGAACACACCACGAAAAATAAAACAAACCCTAAGGGAGCAAGTCAATGGAGTGTTAAATGTCCTGCGGCATCAATGAGAAGTTAAGTGAAGGCTTAGTTTCAAAATAAAACACATTTTTCACAACTTGACGTTGAGGCAGGCTGAAAAGTTTTTCCGAAATTTTAAGGCACAAATTTGGCAAGTTGTATCTAATTACAATGACTTCCACAGAATAGTTAAATAAATATTTTATTTAAGACTTTTTGCGATAAGCAATATAAAATTTTAATTATTTAAAAAAAAATCCTACATATTCATTAAGCAATAAAAAAAAATAAATTTCTTACAAAAATGTTTAATAACTGATTAATTTTTTGCGTGTTTTGTGTAACCGTTGAAAAACTTCTTAGACTACATTTTAATACTAAATGCGTAAGTTCTAGCTTTTATTCCAAGGAAGAGATCTTTTTTAACTGTGATATAGATTTCTTAAAATGGATTTGTCTTTCGTTGTCCATCATGCTATGGCTTATTTTTTTTTTTTAACACGGAGCAGAGCTCTCAGTTGTTTTTCGAGTCATACTCTTATTTGAAAATATTCATATCCACTAAAAACGATCCTGTTTTTATTTAAATTAAAACATAAGTACTTTATATGTGCTGATGTTAATTTTATTAAAAAAAATGCAGTATCTACTTTTTTGTATATAATTTAACAAATTAAATTTATAGGGTTTTAGCTTACCATTGCTGGAGATGGCTCAAAAATTTAATTAATATGAAAAATGTGTATTATATCTCAACAAATATACGAGCAATGTATTCTGCAATTTATTTCTTTTTTGAGACTATATTACGGAAAAAATGTATACTCAAACATTGCTAGTAGGTATGCAAAACAACCAATTGTGATCGTATCCAAGCGAGATCCATTGCATCTAAGGGTAAATACAATGAATAAAGTTTTATTGCTTAAATTATTTTCGATACGTCATTTTCATCTTCATTTACAAGTGATACTTAAAATTTTGAATAACAACTTTGTTACTACTGCGTTAGGAAATTTAGAAAACAAACAACTGAAATAATAAAAAAAACAAGTAAAAGTGCTATATTCGGCCGTGCCGAATCTTCTATACCCTTCACCACGGTGGTTTTATTTATACAGACATGTACAGCATAATCCATATTGTTGACTCTTTACTTAAATAAATTCGTATGAGAAAAAATCATTATTCATGAGTTAAAAAAATAGAAGACAAATGAAAACAAATTCCGTTTGCTACAATTGTCGCCGTGTTGTCAGCTACTTAATTTACAATTGTAATTTACAATTTTGTGATATTTTTTGTTGAATAAAATAGAAATTAGCCTAAGTTGACCACAGCCACAATGGTGGCCGTGTAGCCATGTAGCTTTGCTGACTTCAAAATAATCGTTTTATTTTTGACAGTTTGTAGTCGGTATGCTGATGATGTCTATGTGTTTAATGCACCTAGGTTTTAAAACAGAGATATCATCTATTTAAAAATCACACGTATTTAAAAAAATATGTTGCTCTATATACACACATACATACATATGTATATTCTTAATATTAAATATATGTTATGTTACAGTCATGATTTTCATTTTCAAAGAAATATTGAAATTTTTGTTTTAATTTTTCGAAAATTGTGTGTAAAAATTTTTTGTAAAAATTTTTTGTAAAATTTTATTCGAAAATTTTTTGGAAAATTTTTTAAAAAATTTTTTTTTCGAATATTTTTCTGTAAAATATCTTTTTGAAAATACTTTGTAAATTTTTTTGTAAATATTTAAAAATTTTTTTTTTTTTTAAATTTGATTGAAATTTTTTGTTAAATTTTTGACCTTTCTCCAATCTATATTGAGTTAGAATGGTCAGACTAAAGCAAAAAGAAATCATTACAAAAAAAAATTTCATCATATTGACACATGGGGGGTCCTTTTAACTGCTCCTATTTGTCAGTGGGTACCCTGTGGGTCCATTGGCTACCTCTATGCGTATTGCTTTCTATTAAGGTCTCTAATACAAATCAAAGCAGAAAAACCCTACCAATCTAAAAACAAAAATCGCCCCTCGCAGGGGGTTATTGATCCCCCGAGATCTGTATGCACTCCTTGCGATCTACCTGTCGCAGTCTAATATTTATTTGACAAAAAAGGGCAAAACAGAATCATTAAAGCCGAAAAAAAATTAAAAAAAGCTTAAAAAATATAGGTGGGCGTGGTTTTTGGCCCGCAGCCTCCAATGTTACTGAATTGCAATACCAAAATTTTCGAAACTATGCCTGACAGATTGGTGTGCTTAAATTTTTTGTATCTCTTCTGGTGCCTTGGCAAATGACATTACAACAATAACACGGACAGACGGACAGACGGACAGACGGACATCCCTTAATCAACTTCTCTATGTATAAGGATCCAGAATATATATACTTTATGGGGTCGGAAATGAATATTGTAGAAATTACACACGGAATGACAAACTTAGATATATCCTTTCCACCTGTGGTGAAGGGTATAATTACGATAATTCAAAAATTAAATGAAATATAAATAAAAATAAAAATCCCCAAAAAGCCTTTTAAAATCCCTAAAAAATTAAAACTATCCTCCACGAAATCCTTAATCCCCAAACTCAACTTTTTATCCCCATAATTAAATAAAAATCCCCTAATCCGATAACACAGACACGAAGATAGAGGGTTAAAATTTTGATTTTGTCCATTTTTAGTTGGCAACCTTGAATGACAATTTATGTTATCTAAACAGTGTTTCCGGCATATTTACCTATAAAATCTTCAAAATTGAGCTAAAAAATCTGCAAAAACTGGATACAATTTTTTAAATCGGCAAAAAATCTAGTGAAATAACAAAACATATAAATTATGGGTTTTTATGAATTTTATTTTAAATAATTATAAAATCATGTAAAATAAAATGAAACAATATTCAGAATTTATTAATATTCTAAAGAAAAATATAAGTATGTTGAAACGGTCCTAATTTTTTTAAGACAACACTACCTGCGGGAATCAAATCCGCAACCCTCAAACTGTTGGACTAGCATTGAGTGCCATGATTGGAATTTAAAAAAAAAAATCGTTTTATTTTATTTTATATAGTCTTTAATATATAAAACTCATGCAATTCACTTTTTCCCATTCGAATTCTTATTTTGTTTTATTAAGACTAACTTTGCTAGACACTTGTTTCAAATTAGAGTACGAATGTGGCTTAAAAATCCTTAATCAATTAATTTCACAGGTAAACATACCCAAAAATACCTAATAGAAACAAAAAGATTTTTTCTATCAAATGTTTTTAGGCTAAGGGGTATTCAAGCAGAAAGAAGGGAAGGTTTTTTCGAAGCGAGAGATTCCTTGTTATTTTCATGTGGTAAATCTTTTTAATTTTATCAATAAGGAAATCTTATTAAATCAATAAGAAAACTTGTTATTCACAATTTTTTTATTCTCTTTTGACACACAAAAAAAAAACAATTCATAAAGAAAAACTTTTTGTTTCTATTAGGGTTTCTTTTGAATTGTATAAAAAATGGATTTCTTTTCGATTTCATTAGGCTACCTAATTGATTTTTTCAAAAATGTATTCCTTACTGATTTCATTGGGTTTCTATGTATATGATCTTGTGTAAATCATCTTTTAAATTTTCCTAATAAGGATATCTTCTTGATTTTTATTAGCTTTCTTGTTATTTCTTTTATATAAATCAACATAGAAACTGTTTTTTAAACATAAAATATACATTTGGTGTAGTGGCTGCCTACAAAATGAAGCACACTAGGTTCGATCCCTGGCAGAGGACGAAAACATGTTCACCATTATTTTTTGGGTTTTAAAAATTAAGTGGCTTCAACCCCCTCTAGACAATCCATCAGAAGAAGCCCCCCTGACCTTACCTCCTAGAAAAATAGAGGATAATATGAAAGCAAAATATATTGCAGCCGCCACCACAAAAAGATAAGGTAGAAAAAAATAAAAGATTGGTTAGCAAAAAATTTCAAAGGGGATGGCAAAAAAGCAATACACAAATTAAAAAGTTTTTGTTATTTTTTTTTTTGTTTTTATTAAAAAAAATAGCCTAATAAAATCAAGAAGAAAACCTTTTTGAAAAAACAAGAAGAATACCTAATAAAAAGCTTAAGTTTTCTTCTTGATTTCTTCAAAAGGGTTTTCCTTATTAAATAAGATTTTCTTCTTGAAAAAAACCATTGAGATATCTTATAAATTTTAATCTATGTTATTAGGTAATTCGACACTGTTTTTGCTGTGTGTATTTTTAGAAAAGCTAAACAAGGAACTAGTGTGATTTTGGTTTACCAACTTTTTAAAATCAAATGATTTAAACTTCGGAAATTTGGATTCAATTCCGTGTTCCACTAATGCAAAATAAGTCTTCGATGATTCCTATAGATCTACTAAACAGTTTACAATGCCTTCGATTCAAAGCCAATAAGATTGGCAGGGATACAATATGTTCAGATATTATTATTTCTAATAATCTTTGAATTTCATTAAATTGCCCAACAAAATAAATTTGACAAATTTAAAACCCAGTCATTACATAAAATCTGCAATTTGAGGGAGAAAATCGGCAAATCTCACCTATCCAACTTTACGATAAAAAATCAGAAAATGAAATCAGCAAATCTGGCAACAGTGTATCCAAAGGCTATTACAAGGCATATTAATCAGGTAGCCTCAAGGCATATTAATCAGGTAGCCTCACTACTGAGGGGAAATATTAAGGCGAAAATAATAAATTTTTTTATATGTATTTTGACAGTTAAACTTTCAATTTTTCCCCTTAAATGGAAGTTGAACTATCAAACTCCATATAAAAAAATTTAAAAATTTTCGCCTTAATATTACCCCTTCGTAGTGAGGTTACCTTACGAATGTGCCTTAGGTAGCCTCACTACGGAGGGGAAATATTAAGGCGAAAATTGTCAATTTTTTTATATGGATTTTGACAGTTCAACTTACAATTTTTCCCCTGAAATTGAACTATCAAACTTCATATAAAAAAAATTTAAAAATTTTCGCCTTAATATTTCCCCGTCGTAGTGAGGTTACCTGATGAATCTGCCTTGGGCTATTATTAAAAGCAAGGCAAATTTTTATAAGGTGGCATCGCCGCGACAACAAATACAACACCAAAAAACACCCACATTCATTTTCTTGTTGGTTATATGTACGACAGACGCCAAAAGCACTAATTAAAATATCACATCCAAAAACTAAAAACACTTCTTCCTTACCTTTTCTGGTAGTAATTTGTATTTTTTTTTTAATATTGAAACCTTTTTTTTAAATAATTACAATTTTATTTCTCAAATTTTTCAAATTTAAAAAATATAAACGAATTTTTGACAGCTGCCATGCACAAAAAAAGTAAAGCGAAAATAATTAACTTCGCCGTGCTGCCACCTAGTAAAATAGATTCCCCTTGATTAAAAGCATATTTTTAGGAATAAATAAATGTATATAAAAGAGCATTTCTTTTATTGTGTTTAAACACAATGCATATGTTTTTCTTATGTGTTCGCTCAAAAGATGTCAGAGTGAGAGCGAAGCTTGATGCAAGTTCGTGCTATAAAGCAGGTTGTGTAATGTTTTTAGCACGGATGTAGCTTCTTCCCTGTGTTCATGTTTTATTATGTTTTACGAACTTTTTTTGTCTGTATGTATGCATTTTTAATACGGTTTTTAGCATTTTGATTGTGAAAAAAGAAATCTTTTCATATAATAAAACAGTAACTTATTTCCTGTCCGTCGATTTATCTGTCTGCATTCGCCTCACGTAAAAACTATTGGATGAATTTTAACAATATTTTATGAGGAGCTACCTTAGTACCGTGATTCAAATATAGGATACCATTTTTCCGCAAAAATATCTTATTTCCAAGAGAAAGTGCAGAAAAAGCAGTGAAAGTACGCAATTTTACCGATATGTATACTTTAAGGCGGCATATTTTAGTAGGGATGAGACTCTTTATAAAAAGTAAATACATAAACCATAACTGAAGAACTAACAAAGTAAGGGTCTTTGGTGTGGATTGCTTTCAAAGCACAATCGAAGAAAATATTAATAATAAGGACGCTGACGAATAGGTGAGCACTGCTAGTTTAAAATTTTATCTAAAGTGCCTATTGACATTCTTGCACAATTAAAATCTTCCACCGTAATTCCTTCGTGCACTGTAATCGTGCACTGTAATTTTGGAACTCGCTATATTCTGATCGTTTTCTATTTATTCGATGTATTTCTTACAAGAAATGCATTAAAAGTATTAATTTACATGAAAAACTCTTCGTCTCAATCCATTGCAAAAACACTGAAAATTATTATTAATAAAAAATCGCTTTGCTCTATAGCATTCACTTTGACATTTTGTAGCATTCGTATAGCAGGAACTATTATCGCTTCTAGCTTCGCTTCGCTTGTAGTGCGCACTCTGACTTCTGCCTTAGAGTTTTTGTTAATTATTTCTTTAAATGTCAAGAATGTTTACATGTTTATAAATAGACATAAATACATTTAAAAATACTTACTCCCAGGGCATATTAATCATTTAGCCTCGCTACTGAGGGGAAATATTAAGGCGAAAATAATCAATTTTTTTTATATGGATTTTGACAATTAAACTTACAATTTTTCCCCTTAAAGGAAAAAAAATAAAATTTTCGCCTTGATATTTCTCCTTCGTCGTGAGGTTACCTAATGAATGTGCCTTGCTTACTCGCATGAATATGTGGCCCATGATTTCGTTTCAACTACTTCACATGTTTTTGGGACAAAACTTTGAGCATTAAGTGCAAAGGTTTGTACTTATTAAAATTTTCTACTTCATGTAAAAGAAAAAATTCAAAGCCGTTAAAATAAAAATGTAAATATGATCACAGTCGCTCTCTGTTAGATGTGGATGACATGGGGGATCTGAGCCTTGGACATATGCTAGCAATAACCAGAAACTGCGTGATGAGAAAGAAGGCCGACAATCTGAAATCAAGATTAAAGGCTTGTTGTAGCACTTGACCTCTATGAGGGTAAGGTTGCCGTAATAACATTTCGGTTGTCTATGATCATAGAGGACGGAAGGGGATCGAAAAGGGACCCGTTAAGGACGTTGTATGCTTCGATATTCTTCCTACATTATTAAAAAAAAGAATAAACTTGAATATTCACAAAGATCTAAACGTGCTGTTAGTTACGGCAGAAATAGCAAAATATGCAGTAACGTACTTTAAAGAACCTTAAAAATAAATAAAATTTGATGGCCCGTAACATCCTAATTGATCACGAACTTAAGATATGAGTATTTATAGATAATACATTGAAGATACAATAATTATTATATGAACAAAGTAAAATTTAAAATATAATCTTTGTATTAACAATTCCAAGTTTATATTTTCGAATACTCAGTACGTTATTTCTGAAGTGTCCTTGGAGCAACTTGAAAGTAATGAAGTCTTCATTTTTCATAAATTATTTTTTTCTATCTCATAAATTTTAACAATTTTTTACAGCCCAAAAATAGGGATTTTTTCTTAATTTTATTTATTTAATTTTTTACTAAATTAATTTTATCAATTTAATAATTAACCTTCATAACTTAAAGCAATTAAGTTCTTTGTATTTTTAACGGCAGTTAATATTAGCCTCAATAAAAAATTTTCTTTCTAAAAAAGTTATAAAAAAATAATCAAACTAACTTTGCAATTTTCAAGAATTTGAAGAACTTCTAAAATCATTGTCGTACACTCACACAAATACAAATATTTAGACAAATATCTGGAGATTTAAAAAAAATACTACCTGACAATCCCAACCATATTACTTCAACATATAAAGGCAGTCATCCAAATAAACACACATGAATATTTAAAATAGCTCACAATCAAGTCAACGCTGAGTTTGAAGCAACAACAAAAATTTAAAAAAAAAAAAATCATTTCCATTTTTCCTTCATAATATTCTGTAACAAATTAATTTCATTCATACGCACCGTAGCACCAACAAGCACGAAAACACCGCCAACAACAAACAGTATTTATACAAAAATAAAAACCGACTAACACTTTTACGTTATAACAGCTGTCGCCTGCTGATTGCCGACAAATATGATTGTGACAATAATGCTGACGATAACAGCATTGTATGTTGCATTAAAATTTTAATTTTAATTTTAAATACAAAAGCACAAACACACACAAAACCGATAAGTTAATCCCTTATTGTCACATTCAAGAGTTACCGGTAATTAAATCGCATTTAATTGTTTACACTTAAGGAGATATTTAATTAATTGGCTTCTAATTGAAACTCATTAAATAATTGTCAATATCTTATTCATTTTTTAAAGCTTAATATTCACAATTAATTTGCTACAAATCATTTTTAAGTTTCCTTTAATTTAATTTAATTCTATATTTTTGCGTATTCTTTTCTCTTTAAAAATCTTTTAAAGTCCTACTGAATTGTTCCGCAATGTTGAACGTTTGCTGGTTTTAGCATGACTCTGTTTGTTTTGAAACCAACAGTGGTACTTATACCCTCAATAAATAAAATGTCCGTAACAGACAAAATGACGAAGTCAAAACCGAAAGGAGCAAACAAATACATAAACAAAAAATGTGTTTAGATTAACAGACCTTCAACAGCAGTAACATTACGTAATTGCTTTCGTCATCGTTTCGTATTTTACTCACACACCTATATATTTAAACATTCATGTTAATAATTCTGTTAAATGTTTATAACAGTGGAAAACTTGCATTTTTTAACAGACTGCTTTTTAATATTTTTTAACCCATAAGTTCGGAACAAAAATCAAAAGGAAGCAAAGAAATTATTTAATAAAAGAATATACACAGAAAAAAATAATATCTACATATACATATGTGATAGTAAAAATCACCTTTGATATCTTTTTTCTTTTTTATTATTTTTTTTTTAATAAAATCAAAATCATATTATTTCTAAAGTAATTCATATTTTGTATTACCTGAAATCAATTCATATTATTTACGTTTAAATTTTTTTCAGTGTAAGTTCCAATTAAGCCTAGTACTCTGTTCGAATTTGTGAAAAATGTTGCGCAACATTTAATATTTCACAAGGAAAATTTTACATTTACAATGTGGTGTCTTTCTCGCGATTTGGAAGAATTTTGCGATTTTATTTAAATATTTCACATTGTTTTACAAAATTTTCCACAAAAAAATTTTATAAAAAATTCAACATGAATAATACCCATTTGCTTTATTTCACAGCTTTGGTAGAATGTTGCCAGAAACATTTCAATGTTTTTCCTCAATAAAAAAATGACTTTTTCATACAAGTATTTTATGTATGTAATTTGACAGCATTCCGAGTGAAAAAATAAACTGGATACTGCGCTTTAAGTTAAAAATATAATTCTAAAATCTTAAGTGTTTTCATTTTATAATCTAAAAAATCAATTTTGATAAAAGAAAAATAATAAAGAAAATTGGTTTTTAAATCTACTGACTTATTTTGAATTATAAGCTTAATTTTTAAAATTATCAATAAGAGCAAAAAAAATATATAATTATATATTATAAATTATAATTAATAATTATAATTATTAATTATACTTTAATTAATGATAATAACAACCTTAAAAAGGATCTTCATCTACAGGAAAGCACCTTCATAAAAAGGTACTTTTCCTAAATTCACAAACAAATTTTTTCAGCGCAATCAAAACAATTTAACAAATTTATAAAAAATTATTCGCTTAAAAGAATTATAATTCTTTGCTTAAAAATTATAAATTATATATAAAAAAGAAAATATGCATAAAAAGTATATTTACAAAAGAAATGTTAAGAAAGTACCTTTATTAAAAATTTTTTTAAAAAGAACCTATTGGAAATGCCTTCTAAAAAAATAACGTTTCATAAAGTACCTTTTAAAAATACCATTTTCAAAGGTACCCTTTTAAAAATATTCTTTAACAAAGTACCTTTTAAATACTTATCCTTAAAAAAAATGCAATCTGTTAAAACACCTTTAAAAAAATAATAAACCCTTCCAAAAGTAGCTTTTAAAAGTATGCATTTAAAAAAGTACCTTTTAAAAAGTATGTGTTAAATAAGTACATATTAAAAAATAGCTTTTAAAAAAGTATCCTTTAAAAGTTCTTTAATAAATATCTTTTTTAAGGTGAAGGGTAAGGTATCATCGTTCCGCCGCACAGTGGGATTTGTTCATACAATGTTTGGCAAAAAATATAAGGAGAGCCCGTAGAATGTTGAAATTTTGTTCTGAGTCTTTGGTTAGCTCAATTAAGAAAAATATAAAGTTTCATCAAAATTGGCCACGCCCAGTACCCACCGCCTATAGAATCCAAAATTTATTTTTGGTCCAAAGTTTTTGAAATTTGGCACAGAGCCTTTTATTACCTCAATTAAGAATAAAAAAAAATTTCATCAAAATTGGCCACGCCCATTACCCACCCCCCATATAACCCATATTATATTTTTTCCCACAACTTTTTGTTTCTTTACCAAAACTAATTATTTTATAAATAAATTTCCATACATGGATTTAAATATAGACTTTTATTCATCATCTATCATTTCCAGAACCTGTTAACGGGGTTGACATCTAATACTAATAATAATAATAATCTTTATTTCTGGCTTCTTCAGAAAGCATTCCAATAGGAAGTATTGCCGCATCCATGATATCCTTTTCGTGTATCAGTATTTTGTGTACTGTTGCTGGGATATAATACCAACTATATTTTTAAACAAAAATTTTTGATGTATCTTGAGCAAAATTCTTGAACTTCAAGGAATTAACTTTTTTGCCACAAGTTATTATTTGTAGTATAATGTGAAATTGATTAATTAGTTGCTCCTCTACACCAGTCACATCGGAAACAAGTGCGGGGTTAGAAAAGAAACGCCTGGACGTATTTCCATCGTTAGTAGACCCAGTACCTTGTTGAACTGCATCCACTCGTATACCCATCTGTTCCTTTAAGGCCTTATTCATTGCAATTAGTGATTTCGTAACTCAGTTCACTATATAACACAGAAAATGAAATCATTTTAATAATAATACCTTTTTCACTTCTATATTTGTTATTTTCACAAATTGTAATTAAATTTTGTAATTTTTTAAAATTAAAAATTTCATGTATTTGGAGACAAATTTTAAGATTTTATAAAAGATTATTAATTATTTAAACTTTTTCTTTTTTAATTGATAGTATGGAGTCTTGGCCAGATGGTCCAATGAGTCGACTTGCTCGATCGCAAGGACAATCTGGCCCTCGATGGACCAAAAGAAAACGGTCTCGCTATTTCGGCTGCAGAAAACGCAGATACGCGACTTAATAGCAATAATCACTGGGCATTGTTTATTTGGAGCCCATGCAAGCAGGATGGGTATCCCTTATAATGACTTCTGTAGAAGTTGCCAGGATGAAGAAGAGGAGGAAACGGTTAAACACCTTCTCTGTCATTGCCCTGCATTAGAACTCTGTCGCCTACAATACCTGGGACGACGATGTTTTGAAAGCCTCTCATGTGTTTCATCTCTGGAAGCAATCAGGATTAACTCCTTTTTAAGGAACTGTGGTTGGTTTTCCAACCCTCTCCAAAACTGAAGTGACATAGTTGCTCATCGACATATGTCACGTCCAATAGTGCCTTCACGGCTAGCACCTTCCCACCTTCTACCCACTTCTTTCTCTAACTTCTCACTTCTTTTACTTCTTTCTCTAATTTCTCAGCCTAATTTTGTTTTCTATTTTCTCTGTCTATCCCTCCTCTTATCTGCAGGTATCACAAAGGGACCAACATAATGGACCCAAGTGAGCTATCTTATTCTCTTTCTTCCTTCTATACAAGCTGCCTGCTTAACCTAACCTAACCTATGGAGTCTTACCTTTCATTTTATTAGAGCGGGAGCACCGAGCACGACCGAGGAAATCTTCCAAGGAAATTTGTAATCACGGCACGTTATAGAACAAATTTTATTCTATCATATATTTTAAGCCATATGAACGAACTTTATAATTTTTTTTAATACGCAGAAAAGGATATATTTAAAAAAAAATCACTATTTGAATCAGAGCAATTAAATTATCTTACGTACAAACACTATAGAAGTGCGTAAACAGTTTTCAATATTTTAGACCAAAATATACATGTGACTTTACTTCGTTATTTCAAAGACAAATGAACGTTTTTTTTTTTTTTTTTTGGCATACAATTTATGGATTCTTCATACTGAATCAATTTTCTACAAAACTGCATCATTACATTTTTAAATTTTATGTGTCTAAAAAACTACTTATTGCACACAAAATTCCACTGTGCGCCGTACTAACGTCTAGCATTTTACTTAATATTAAAAGTGAAAGTTTACGCTGACAATTTTTTGATAATTTGAAAAAGTTTCAATAACTTTGGGTATTTTATTTATATGTACTTTTTTCGACCTTTTTTAATATTATATGTTGTTTTTCATATTTATTCGGGCTGTTAAGGTCATTAAAATTTAAATGTAAATAAAAGACATTTTTTTTTTCATTTTCTATCCGACGTTTCTCTAGGATTTTCCAACATCTTCAGGGATAATTTTTTTATTGAAATCTGGTAACATTGAATAAGACGATTTGACAATTTTGTACTTATTTTATCCGGTAACTGTAACTATAAATTTGCATCATTTAAAGCATAATATTGAAGGCATACTTTAAGGACTTACATACATTTCTAAATTTATATTAATGTGTGGTTTCTGTAATACAGGCGAGTGGCTCGTCTAATAAATTTGTATAGGAATCACTCAAAAATTTTAGTGCTTTTCATACAAATTTTCCAGACGAGCCGCTCGCATGTAATACAGAAACCGCATATAAATCACGTTTGTTTATTTTTGAAGTTTGTTTTATTCACGAGTCTTATTGCGGACCAAAAGACACAGCCATGTGACAGATGGAACCTTTGGATGCGGAACTCATAAAACGGTTGGTTTCATTAATTTTATTTCGTAGGTCCCTGGAGTGTTATTTGGGTCTTGACAAAACTAAAAAAAACCCAAAATTGTTTAATCCTCCAAATTGTCCCCAATTCTCTAACCTGCTAAAATCCAAAGAAATCTAAGTATTGCTTTGATAGGTTAAAAATAACTTTTTAATTAAAAGGTCAATGCGATCGGATTTTAAACGATCAATTTTGTATTCAACCATAACTTCACCGCAAACCCATTTTATAAAAAAACGGATACATTAAAATATTTAAAAATTATTTTATTTTCTGGTAGTGAAATTTAACAAAAAACCATTTTAAAAATGGTTTATATTTCTATGGTAAAAACAAAATTTAAACAATGTTATTTAGAAAAATAAATTGCTTTAAATCTGCATATTTAAATCTTTCCCTACTTAAGATTAAATGCATTAAGGTAAATGCTTGCTCAACTCTCTGTTATTCCATTAATTGTATACATGTGAATATAATTAATGCCCGGAAGTGTTATTTTCTTTTTTTTTTTTTCAAGAAGTCACACAACAACAAACAGTTCCATAGATTTAAAATTGTATTACAGTCTTCCTTTAAAATAAAACACGATACAAATCAAATGTTTTATTTTCAAGTAGCATTCCTTGCATACAACTCCTGTTGAAGGTCTTTAAAAAAGGTACACTCAAATAACACCAGTGAGTATGTTTTAACATACCTTTTAACATGATGTTTTGTATTACATACATATACGAGTATGTTTTTTGTTTTTTGCTTTTTTTGTTGCCGATAAGTCTAATGGTCTTAAGTAAAACACAAGCCTTAACGAAACGTATAATGAATGTTGTTGGTGTTATGCTTTTAGTTGCTGTTGATTATTGTTGCTTTTACAGTAACAATCAGAGATGGAATTTTTCAAATTAATTTTCATCCACATTTTCTGACGTCTGAATATTTACAATTTTGGACCTGTGGTGCAGGTGGTAACATTTGGACTTCTAATATATATTTGAAATAAAGCGTTCCATTGTACTACACTAAACCAAATTTCGTCGGTAATATTAACGAAAAAACTTCGTAGAACCTTAACGAAAAAAGAGTTTATTTATAGAAACTAATATCGGTCAAATTTGTTGTTAAACAAATCTTTTGTTAAAAACATATTTCAATAAAACTTGAATAAAATTATAAAATTTTTAATATAATTCTAATAATTTACAAAAAATTAATAAGTCACTGGTTCATCCGGTTCGAAGGACCATAAAATGTTTCTCTAGAAATATTCTCTCGAAAATATGGGGTAAATTAAAAAGCGGGTATTAGTATGGTTTTAAAAAATGAGGTTTTATTTAAATTTTTCTTCAAGGTTTTTTCTTTCGGTTTTTTTACGTACCGTACCTTCGGGTTTACAATCGTTAGTAAGTATAACATAAAAAGGAGTTAACAATTGCGCCAATAACTTAACGAATACGAGTATGTGTAATAACGACTACTGAACAATAACTATTCAAGCATTTACACTATGCACGTAAACAGTAGTAATACATTCTGAAAAAAACAATCCATAAAATTGGTTAGATTTACATCCCAAAAAGCAGTTAATGTGATTAAATTATCCTTTTATTTGATAAAATTTTCGTTTATATAACTAAGTTTTTTATTTTATTAAAAGCCTAGTATTTTGTTCAGTTTTTCATGCGAAATGCTGTCAAACTACCTACATAAAACGTTTTCATGAAAAAGTCATAAGAAAATGTTGCAGAAGTAGTGCTCTGTTTTTACTGTGGAAAAACATTGAAATGTTTCTGGCAAAATTTTACCAAAGCTCTGAAATAAAACAAATGTGCTTTATTTCATGTGGAATTTTTTGTAAAATTTTTTGTAAAATTTTTTGTGGAAAATTTTTTAAAACAATGTGGTATATTTACAAATAATAAAATGGTAAAATTCTTCCAAATCGCGAGATAAACACCACATTTTAAAATATAATAAATGTTGTTCAACATTTTTCACAAATACTAACAGAGTACTGGGCTAAAGGCATGTCGAACTGAAGAAAATTCAATATATAATAAATCAGTCAGGTACGAGTTAGACTCACACATGTAGGGTTTCGTACTATGTTTAGAACAACTTAAAAAAATCAAGTTGTTAACTTTTTCATGTCTTATGAGGCAACCTTTAATTTCAAAATTAAAGTCATATTCAAGAAAATTGCATCACTATTGGAATAGCCTTTAAATTTTAGGAATTGATGTCATAGCGGCCATGGTAATACTTTTTCTATAAAAATATCAGGCACTAATTGACCACCCTTTATTAATGTTGTAGAGGCCGAAGAACAACATCTACTGTAAACATTTCAAGTCATCTCCATCGGAACACCCTTCAATTTTGTTATTTTTTATAGCGGCCATGGCATTTCTCTTTCTATGAATATATCAAGAGTCTATCTTTTACGATTAAAAAAATAAGAAAACTATATGTGAAAAACATGTCACACTCGGAGCACCCTTTAATGTTTAGTAATCGTCATAGCGGCCGTGGTAACACATCGCATCTTCTGTGTAAATTATAAGAGTCTACCTACTACGGTTCAAAAATTAAGGCTTTATACATGCAAATCACGTCACTGTCGGAAAACCCTTTAGTTTTTACTGTTTTTATAGGGCCATAGTAATACACAATATGTGAAAATTTCAAGAGTCTATCTATTATGGTTAAAAAATTAGGCCTTATACATGCAAATCACACCACTATCGGAACACCCTTTAATTTTTAGGTTAATTTTGTAGACTTCTTTATAAAGCAAACTAAGTTTTAAGCACATATTCGTGAATAACACCTCTCTTTCGTAACACCCTACATGTTTAAGTATTTGCTACTATAGCGGCCACAGTTATACACCTTCTGTGAAAATTTCAAGCGTCTACGTATTATGGTTCAAAAATTAGGCCTTATAGATGCAAATTTTAAAAATATATATTTATCTATTTGAGAAAAAAAATTTCTCAATTTGAGATAATATAGTTCTCAATTTGAGAAAAATATATTTCTCAATTTGATATAATATGTTTCTCAATTTGAGAACTATTTCTCAATTTAAAAAAAAAAAACTCTTTTTTGGAAGATAGTTTTGATCAGCGTTGTCAACTTGGTGCGTTTCGCACCATTTTGGGTGCTTTTTCAATTTTTTTGTACGAAAATTTCACGAGTTGGTGCGTGGTGCGCTTTTTTAAAAATTTTGGTGCTTTTTCTTAAATTTTGGTGGAACCAACAGTGCAAAATGTTCATAGTCATTTTTAGAGACCATAATAAGAACAACTAGTAATGTTGTTTAAGACATACCGAATCATATGCACAAAGTAAGACGGTATTGTTGTTGTATTAATTTGTGTTGTTACAAAAAAGAAGAATTTCACTGTAAGGAATTTGCTATCCCTACAATACACATTGGTTTTCCCATTCAGCTGTTAGGCAAAAGACTTACGAAGAAATATATCAATTAATAAATACTGATAATACTGATAAAGAGTTCCACTCATTGCAGACAGTCGTTGGCTTTTAATAGAAAAGTCAAAGCAATTTTAAAAATTTTTAATAAATTTTCAACATCTCAACAATATTTTTTATCTAACCAACTAAAAAATATATACAATGATGATATTAATTATGTTTACTTAGTATATTTATCCGATATTTTAAAAGAGGTGCAACGTGTTAATCTCGCATTTGAATTAAAAATTGCCGACCAGACTAAATTATTTGATGATTTGCACAATCTCTTAAAAATTTTGATATCCAAACTCACTGAGCCTGACATTGAATTCGAATTTTTTAACAGGTGATATCAATACATCCTTTGATATTTGTTATTTGGGTTTTGAGCTTGAAGAAGCTTGCGCATTAAGGAAAATAAGCAATGAAGCAAAGAAAGATATATCAAAAACTAGTTGTACCTTCTAATGTTGAAATTTTACAAAATATTAACGTTTTAAACGTAAAAAATGTTTTATCTCATTCCAAAATGATATCATGCCATTAGCCAGCAGTACAATTTGAATCCGATATCGAAATATTGTCTAGTATTGAAAACGGATGGCGAATGGTTTACCTTATGTAATGGAAAAATATTGATTCAACATTAGAATTTTGGACTGAAGTTAAATGTTATTGTTAAGTTTTTTGTTAAACTATGTATATTGTGAATGATCGCTGATTTCTATTTAAAAAGTTGTGTATGCAATATATGAAATAAAAAAATGTATTATCTGGTACAACTGAATACAAAGTTTGTATTACAAACATATTAAATTTTGTTTAGTTTTTTTTTATTTTTGTTAAGTTTTATGATTTAATTTTTTTTTAAACATTTAACTTTATTGTTATATTTTTTTGTTATATTTTGTTATATTTTTAAAACAAAAATATTATACATTTTTGGAAAATTAATTCATTCAAGATTTTAAATAAAAAAGAAATTGTAAAACTTGGTGCGTGTTCTCTAAATGGTGCGTTTTTTTCTCCACTTTGGTGCGTTTTGATATTTCAAAGTTGACAACGCCAATTATGTTTACTTCATTTTCAAATTTAATTTGTTAAAGAGAGAGAGAGAGATTCAATACAATTTCAATTTGAAATTAACTTGTATGTTTGCAGCAAGGCGAATTCATACCAGGTGTGAGCAGTAGAGCAACAACTACAACAAAACAACAATTTTGACATTAGATTAGCAGATATGAAACAATGTATTTTCGACAAGACATTAGCAAAAAAACGAGTGCAGAAAACTATCACCTGATATGAATTCGCCTTGGTTTGCAGGGATAAAGTCATAAAACTAGGAAATTGTTGAAATTATTCCATATGTACCATGCATCAAAAAATAAGTACAATTGTACTAATCTTGCCAACCCTGGCAACAATAAATACATTTTTGTAAACGTCTGTTGCTTGTGCTACTGTACATGTTTTCCATGATTATGGTAATGTTGCTGCTGATGCTGTGTTTTTCATAATATTTTTTCGGTCTAGTATTTTTATTCTTGTTCTAGCATTTGTTTACCCACAAACAATGTTTTATATAAATGAATGAGTGTTATAAGCTTATATATACATATGTATGCGTTTGTATTTGCCTGATGCTGAGTGTTGTTTGTAGTGCTTTTGTTTTAGCATCTTCTTGTGTGAATGTTAAAAAGGATTTTCCATACATTTTTTGCTAATTTCTTTTTCATTTTTTTTTTTTAAGAAAAAAATACATACATATATTGTTTCGTTTGCCGTTGCTCCTGATGATTCTAATGTTACTGTTGCTTGCTTTCTTTCTTACTTTGTTGAAACCTTGTATGTTAGTTTTGTTATGTATGGAATGTGCTGTTTGGTTCGTATATGTTCATCTTGTTAAGAGTGCCACTTCATAATATTATGAATAATATTTTTTAGTAAAATGTTTTTTATTTTTTTTTATTTTTGAGGGTAATAGAATTTTAAGGAATATGTCTTTTTTTCATGTTTTTGTTCTACTTTTAAGAAACATTAGCAAAAAAGAAGGTCGGTTTTGAAAAAGGCAGAAATTAATGTCTTTCTTATAAAAATGATTTTAAAGAATTTGTACTTCATATCAAAATGCTTAAGCAATTTGAAATCCCATACCATAGACAACTGGGACGTATGTATGTATGTATGTATGTATGTATGTATGTATGTATGTATTTTTTTTAATTTGAATATTTTTGAGTTCTTAAGATTGAAAAAGCTCAAAAAACTATTTTTACATAGGAAATATCATTTATTATGGATGCCCCGGTAGACTAGTAGGTAGTGTGGGGGTTACGGGTTCGATTTCCACCGAAGTCTCTGGGTGTTTGACTACAACGAATAAAGGACTTAGTTATTATGCTCGATAAAATTAAGTTAGAGTATAATTTGTTATTGTTTTGCAACATAAATAAATAATTAATTAAATAACTTTTAATTTATAAAAATATAAACACATAGTTCACGCTTATGCTTGTTAGAATTGAGATTTTAAAAATTGGCAACCTTAAAGTCAATTGCAATGCCATTGCAATATCTTTGGTATTTCAATATATTTCAATCTTTAAATATACTTAATTATAATTAGTTTAAAACTTAACAAACTTTTTCGAAGAATTAAGCTGACAACCTCATTATTTCTGTGGTAAAATGGCACTGATGATATTAATCAGTAAAGTGGAGACCGAGGATCGTTGAGATAACCATAATCTAAGAGCAACATACTATGATTGAATTAAATGGTTGTAGTCAAACAATATTATTATTAACACAATATAATAATAATACCACAAAACTTAAAAAAAAATTATTTGTTTGTTTTTAGTCATACTATGTTATATATGTCATAATTTGTTTAATAACATATTATGGTTATAAATACAATATTATTTTGGAATACTAATTAAACTTTGATTGTGGTTTGAAAATTATATAGTTCAAACCAACCATGTTGTATTTTTGAGTATGGTAACCATTTATTATATAACAAAATAATAGTAACAAAAACTTCTTAATCGTGCCCATTACATTAAAACAACACTATAATTTTTATTTTATCGAAACCATATATTGTTGCAGAGAACGTTATAACGGCTGCTCTTATGGCCTTACCCTTGTATGATCTAAGATTAGGAGTTGGTTGCTTTGTTTACGAAGCATATCCCCATGCACAATCATCAAGTAAAACCAAGCGAATCCTTTTTGTCAAAAAATGTTCATCTAAATTGGTTTATAGTGAATATTACTAGATCTATCCTATAGCACTGATATATGATATGGAATTATGTCAGAACCTGTCTTTTTGCCTTAACCAGACGGTTGTCTTACCGCCGGGTAAAAGCAATACGTTTAGCAATGCCCTGGCACGCAATTGCTGCATCTGTTGACGTGCAATAGCACACCGCATTAAAGCGCCCTTCCTGCTATTTAGGGCGAATCCACAGCCACCATGTTACTCCTCGAAGGGATTCACCAATAACCGGTCACAGAGATTACGGCGAAATTCCTTTGTGGCTACCAGTAGTTTGCAAACTAGTCAGACCTCGAAGGTTTTTATCTTTCAATTTTAGGCCCCTGCTAGTCTTGCGGACTGGTGGCCCCATATACCATTGTCGTCAACCTGTTAAAAATTAAAAAAACAATACTGACAATAATAAAATTGAAGGGATTAGAAGCTCTTATCCGACGGTGGCCTTACCACCGAGTGAAACAGAAGTATAGACTAGCACCCATACTTCACTAAAATGTACCGCACAGTCATGCAATTTATAGAACATGGTAACCCTGGAACCATATCCTAACCTCTTGTTTAGGGGTTGGAGACCGTCCAACTGCTTCTGTTGAGAGCAGACTTGATCAACCTTGTACCATCTCTGCATATATATTCATCCGAACCACTGCCACCACGTGAACTCCCGAAGGGGACCTCACCAACAATCGGTCACAGAGAGAATCGGCTCTCTGAGGGGATACCCTTTTTCCGTAGTACTAGTCGTTTGGACACTAGTCGGGTCTCGAAAATAACCCATAATAAAGCAGACCTGTTCTTCCAGATAAAGGTTTCAGGAGCCCTGGCGTCTGACACCCCCATTTTCCCTGATACCACTTCATCAAAGCTTTTGGAATACTGCAGTGACAGTTTGTACCCCCGAGGGTAGAGTAGCATTAATATATCTAATAAGGATACCTGGTCTTTGATTACTCAGATAGGACATTAATTTTGTTTGCGCCAAGTCATTTCATTAACACAGCCCGCACCATATGTCTTCTGATCTCTCCTTATAACGTCCACATTATTAGGCATTACCTTTAGCGAGGTGAAAATACTTTTCCCAAACTAGGCAGATGTCAGGTTGCTAAAACATGCTAGAAAATACGTCCTTACATAGCACAGTGGGGCAGAATCAAAATATTTTGGAAGTAACCTAGTCATTTATAAGCGTCGGATGGCGGTATGTGGTCTCAAAATTGGGACCTCGTACCCGAAAATTCTTTTATAGCTTGCCATTTCTTCAAATTTGAAAAATTTTTTGTAATATTTATTTTTTTTATATATATGAGTATAAATGATGCAATTTCCTACCAAACAAAAAAAAGATTCACCTCAATATGATTTTTACGTTCAAAACTAAATGCTCTTAAATATTCCCATATTTATCACACTTTTATCAGTTTATATTACTGATTTATGTTATGTTATGTTATGGTACTGTTATGGTATATAGATACCATTTTGTAGGTATTGACAAGACCTTTTAGACCATGTATAATTTTAAAAAACGAAATAAAACTGAAGAAATAGCAAACTGTAAAAAATTTTCGGGTGCGAGATTCCCAATTTTGAGACCACATAGCTCCACCCATGGAGGTTGTGTGGTACCCATCTTTAAAACTTAAGTTCAGATACTCCTATGTTATGCTCATGTCAAATTGTCAAGGCCCAGCCGTTTATAAATGTTTAGGTTATTTCCAAAATATTTTGATTCTGCCCCACTGTGCATTGGTCAAAAAGAAATAAATTCGCTACCTTGATTTATGGCCATCCTTGTGGTACCTGATATATTTTCGCAAACTTTGCTTTGTTTTTCGACAAGAATTTCTCTTTTAAAATACTAATTCAAAAGAGATTAATTTGAAAAAAATTATTCGATTATTCGTCTAAAATAAATCGAATAAGATCTGATTTAGAATAAAACCTAAACATTATTCATTGGTTAATTTAACAATTTTTAAACAAATGCCAACACAAAAAAAAATAAAACTTAATCCTAAGAGTTGACCGTTATTTTAATACTATCTTGAATTGCGAATATTTAAAATTTTAACTTATTAGTAGCTTTGTTTTATTACCAAAAAATAAAAAAAAAACATATTTATATTTTAATTACTGTATGCTATTAAAGTCATTGGACTATGTAAATCCATATAAAATCACCAAACTGTTCCAAAACTCTTCTGCGAAAGTAGAAGTAAAATTCTTCTTAAACTCTTACAAATCTTAAGTAATTCACATACAAATAAATCTTAAATCGATCTTACAAATTACTTAGCAACACTTGATAACCTACACATGTAGAGTAATTTCTTTACAAAGAAAAATAAAAACAACAACAGTATGTATGGACTTTAAAAGATTCTCCAAAATCACAATAAGTAATTTGTGTCTTGTAATTTCTTGAAACCTTTTAACAACTTTTATACACAGCATACGAAAAGGAAACACAAAATTATAAGAAAAACAAAGAAAAAAGCTTAAAAATGAAACTTAACATCTTCTACACGATGGTATTCCTTTTCAAGCCTTTAGTCTTATCATTGTATTAATAAACATACAACCAGGGCAGCCTTTATATATACAACAAGAATAAAATAAAAGTACATACTCCAACTTCCACTTGAGGTAAAAAGAATTACCAATGACATATCAACCTATTTATACGAGCACTTGTACATTTGTTTCATTGTCTGTATGTGTTCAAGTATCATAAGTATAAATGTACACTACAGTGTTATTTTAACATAAACTGTTTGTCTTCTTAAACATTTTAAGCCATTCTCTCCCGTCTTTTTTTTCGTGTAATTTTATGTGACATTAACATGGTCTAAATAATATTTCACTGTCGAGAGAAAAACCAGAATGTTAAACTGTCAAAAACATAAACTATTGAAATATTAACTCCACCCAAAAAAAACGGATACGATTTAATAGTTTTTCGAAAATGCTTTTAAACTCTTATCATCCTAAATACACACACACACACATACATATTATCGAAAGAAAGTGTTGGGACATTTTACCAAGGATACAAAGAGGAATAAGAAAAACTCGAAACACATACAATTATATTACTGTTTTTTTTTCACAAATATATTTAAGGTGTTTATTTTTTAAACTTTTCCTTAGAAATTTTTCATTTCATTTCATTTATTACTTTAAATCAGGAAGTTAAACAAATTTCCTATTTCATCATCAACGTCAGTGGAGCAGGGCACAGCATCCTTAACTATACAAATATTGAAAACCTTTCGAAACGACTTAAAATCTGATTACTAAACATCAGCTACCGGATTGTATGTGTGTATAAATAAATACAGTCAATCAACCTGTTACTTTTACCTTACAGGATACAGCCAGATAAAACGGTTCTATTCAAAATGAATTTAAATGTAGCCTTCACTAAAAAGGTTGAATAGCAAAATATTATTCAAGAAGCAGACATGCTGTTGATTGATATTGAAAAAAAAAACTGACAAATAATTGTGTGTCCAGTAGTTTTCCCAGTATACGTTTTATACTTGTATTTCTAACAAATTTAAACCCATTAGATCATCTGCTCAAAATATTTTAGAGTCACTTAAAATGCCTCAAGTGAGCACAGCATCGATAAAGATGATGATGAGTATAATGCAATCTAGAGAATTAAATCTATATAAATAAAATCAAATGTCGTTCGTTGGTAATCGCATCATTTAAGAACGGCTGCACCATTTTTTTTTTAATTTTCTAAGTTTATACGGAAAGAAAAATTGACCACGCCCACTTTTACGCCCACTTTTTAAGTAGCTACAGAACTATAATAAGTAGAACTTTGAAATTTTGCACCAGTAACCACCTTATTAATATACATAATTTAGCGAAACACAGGGTGGATTGGAATAGTGGGCGTGGAACCTCCAATACAAAGTGAACCTGGAGATCAACAACAAACAGAGTCTTGAAACTTTTCACACGTAACCCTCATACTAATGTGCATAGTCTAACAATACACAGATTGGGTAAGGACGATGGGCGTGGTAACTCTTATACAAAGTAAAAAAATATTATCGTTTACCTAGAGAATAACAATAGGTATAGTCTTGAAAAATTTCATAAGTAACCTAGCAAAACTACTCACTACATTGGGATAGTGGGCATGGTACTTCACATACAAAGTGAAAAATTAAGATAGTGGAAGTGTTACCTCCCATACAAAAAAAAAATAATTATCAATTATAAGTTAGATGAAGTTAAAAACGAGTCTGTAGCAGAGTTTATATCTTTTTACAATTCGAAATATAAATCCACAAATGATAAAGCTCGCTTAAAACAAAGTTGAAGCAGTTACTCCGAACTCATCGATAAAATCCTCGGTTAAATTTTAAGTGTCCAACTGGTTAAAATTCCCAAACTGGTTGAGGCAACAGTCGTATTAATTCGTTCATTTATATCAATTTTTCATAGAAGAAATGCAAAGCTGTAAAAAAATTTGCAGGTGCGAGGTATTTATCTTTGAGAACACATAACACCACTCCTGGGGAGTGGATGGTGCCCAACGTCAAAATTTAAGTTTAGATACTCATCTGCTATTATCATGTCAGATTTCGTATCAATCGGCTACACTTATAGCTTTTTTTTTACTCTCCAATTTTGAGAATCGTTTTCTCCGTTTCTGCACCTTATTAGGCAGATCAGTTTATCCCAGTCTACAGTAAAGAGTTAAGTTCACTTGGATCGAACTCCTTATAACGCATATAAGTCTGTATTAAAAACTCACTAATTAGCCAACAAATTCTTCTTAATCATGCATTCTTTGATGTATGCTGTTCCATCATAGGGTAATTGTTTATGGTCTTTACCCTACTTATTTATTCAGCACCCTTAATTGAAGCCTGCTTCTGGTCATCTCCACAAAGAGTTCTGAGTCGCAGTTTAGGCAGTACCGAACGCTACTATGTACTTGTTAGCTAACGACATTTATGGACGGTAAGTAAAGCATCCAGAAGTTATAAACTAGATTTCGCTATCTGCGTGCGATACAAGTGACCAAATGAGAATTTTTAATAATTCCTTGTAATTCAAGGCATGACTCAAAGTCTAGGATTTAATTTTATCCTGCAAAGATATACATACATGAAAAACATTCAAGCTTTGTGTGAAATTATTTTTACACACCTTGACCAATTAACAGTCGATAATAGACGTCTGAATAAGTAATTCATCGCTTAAAGCCAATCAGATTGTCCTTGTTGCTCGGCCTTCTTGTGGTTTGCGGCTCACTCTCACTCTCGCACTGGCTAATTGGCTTCCTCGAATATCTGTATTGAGGTACTGTTATTGGTGGTTGCATTAATCACCAAGAGCAATCTTTTTGGTTATCGTGTATAACCTAACAAATTTTACTTGAAACTGAATTTGGGAATTCTCACTTCCTATACGAAAGTATAGGTCGCGTAACAGATCCTGAAGAAGGCGAACGAAGTTTAACTTTCTATAAAAGTTTAATTTTCTATAAAAATGTAAAAATTTTATAGAAATTTTTTTTTAAAAATTTTATAGAAATTTTTTTCTAAAAATTTTATAGAAATTTTTTTCTAAAAATTTGATAGAAATTTTTTTCCAAAAATTTGATAGAAATTTTTTTCTAAAAATTTGATAGAAATTTTTTTCTAAAAATTTGATAGAAAATTTTTTCTAAAAATTTTATTGAAATCTTATTGTAATTTTTTTTTTTTGTAAAAATTTGTTTGTAAATTTTTTTGTATAAATTATTTTAAAAATTTTTTCTAAAATTTTTTTGTTAATATGTTATAAAAATATTTTTTATTTTTTTAAGTTTTATGTAATTTTTTTTTGGGGATTTTTTTTTTTTTTTTTTTTGATTCATCGTAAAATTTTTTTTTAATTTTTTTGCAAAATTTTTTGAATTATTTTGTTAAAATTAGGACCTTCCTGCAATCTATATTGCGTTAGAATCGTCAGACTAAAGAAAAAAATCCTTTTAAAAATTTCCTCATATGGACCCCTACCTTAATGTGACTGTTGTCTGCTCATGGTTCCTAGTGGGCGCTCTGTGGGTCTATCGGCTACCAACCTACCAACCTAAAAACAAACGAAATTTGCCCTATGCAGGGGATTATTGATCCACTGAGATCTGTATGCACTCTTTGCGATCTACCTGTCGCTGTCCAATATTTATTTGAAATAAAAAAGCGAAAAAGAATCATTAAAGCCGAAAAAAATGAACAAAATACAGGTGGGCGTGGTTTTTAGCCCTCAGCCTCCAAAGGATTGTTAGATGTAGCTGAATTTGAATCCCAAAATATTCGAAACTAGGCCTGTCAGATTGGTGGGCTTATATCTTCTGTATCTCGTCTGGTGCCTTCGCAAATGACATTACTACCCGAACACGGACAGACGGACATGGCTTAATCAACTTTTCTATGTTTAAGGATCCACAATATATATACTTTATGTTTCAAGTGTGACGCCACTTACCTGAATTGCTATTTTAAACTCATCTGAGTATTAACCTAAACAAAAATACATACATTTCTCATAAGTAATGGATTCGCCTTATCTTCATGTTTGATTGAAAAGAGAAAATAGTTCTATTTTAATTAGGAACTTATTAAGGTAAAACTTTAGAAAATCCCTAGAGAGAGTTTATGATCTTTAACCGTTTTAAATCCATTCATTTGATTTATGCTATCTACACCTAAAATAAACCACTTATGTATCTCTAAATGAAATTGTTTGATAATAACAACACATACATACAAACATTGAAATGTTGTGCTATTAAACTGCATGTCTTTGGTAAACAGGAAATGAAGACTAATTTCCGTTTTTCATAATGCGAGAGCATGTGAAATTCGAAGTTACTCATTTTGTTAATACAAATTGCCAAAAGTAATTAAAAATCTTTCTAGCAAACAGTAGTAAATATTAAAAACCCATTTTTAATTATTTTCAAAAGTTTCAGGTGCTGAGCAATTTTTATGTTTAAATCATCATTTAAAAAAAAATACGTTAAAAAAAAGAATTCTTTATTGGTTTTACAGACGATAACAAAGTGATTTAAAACCTTCCTTTTCTTTATATTATTTAATAGCCTAAGTTGTTGTTATTTTACAGCAAGTGATTTTTAAATGGTTACTTTTGTTGTTGTTCACGTCCAGGTTTCTAACATGACTATTTCGTATTCATAAAGTATCCTTTTATTGATTTTGCAATTAGTAAAAAAGAAATTGGAGGATGTGTAGATGAAATAAATGTGAGGAATGCGTAAATTTTTGGAAGTTTGCTTTCTTTCATTTTTTA
This sequence comes from Phasia obesa, assembly GCA_949628195.1. NCBI lineage: Eukaryota > Metazoa > Arthropoda > Insecta > Diptera > Tachinidae > Phasia > Phasia obesa. Next base: position 94,962,545 of record OX451215.1, read on the forward strand.
CAAATTGGCAACTGTTGCCGCTACATGTTGAATTTAGTTTTTTAACGTTTTTTTTTTTTATAAATGGCCAACCAACAGTTTTTATGGTCTTATTGTTAGATTGCTTTGTTAGCAGTTTATGTGGTTATTGTAGGATATTCAATTTGGAAGCAACATTTATCTTTGTGTGCGTAATTTTCGGAAATTACTGAGAATCTTAAATTAATGAATTTCACGTGCTTAATGCATTATTTTGCTTGAAAAAAAGAGGAATGGAAACGAAAGTTTTTTTATTTTTAAAATTTATGTATTTGCCATAATATTTTTTATTTAGGCTATTTCTACAGCCTGCTAACCATAGCTTTCATTTCATGAAGCCATTTAATTTTCGTTGGCGTCGATTTTTCGTTAAAAAAATAAGGTCCTGTCTTGTAGTCTTGTAGAATAAAGTTCTCCGAAGGTTGAGCAGGTGAATATTGATCTCACATCGATTTTCTGAAAAGAATGAAAATATAAAAAATAGCTAGCCTGTAACTAAAGTTATCTATGAGCAGTGTTACCATTTGTGAAGATTTATTTTTTTTTTTAGTTTTATGAGATGCCAAAATTAAAATAAAAGATTTATAAAAATGTGATATTTAGTACTTTCAGTCTATTACTTAGCGGAATTTGATATCAGTAAATCACTAAAAAGATTTTTAATACAAAAGAAAAGATTTTTTCGGTCGACTTGGAACAATTTGGTAAATATGTATGTCCCGTAACAAGCTACTAAGAGATAAACAAATTAATTAAAATGCGGTTGGGGATAAGAATTTAACCAAACTAAAATTATTCTAATCTAAAGTCGTAAAGTTCAGAATTTTAACTACTTAAAACCCGCTAGAAAAGAAAGCCAATAAATGACCTTGGCTATTGCTCTTCAAATAGTTTATTTGAAAGCTGTGTTTATCTATTTTTCTTATTTGATATTATTTTAGCCATTGAGATGTCGCCGTTTGGGTGCTTTTGCTGAAATGGGGGTAACTTCCCAACCACTGGTTTTGAAGTTTTAATAAATCCTTAAATCTTAAAACATTATCCAAAAAAGTTTTCATATTTTTTTATAATATTCTTAAGAATGCTTAAAATATTATAAAAAAAATACGAAAACTTTTTTGGATTAACTCCAAAGCTCAGCTGACTATTTATTGACTCCATCTTCCAGTGTCAAAATGAACTAAATTTTTTTTGTTTTTATTTTTTTTTTTTTTTTTGACAGCCGAAAAATATTCATACAAAAACAAAATGTACGTATTTTTATTACAGAGTTGTACATTTTTTTCGTCCGAGTCTACCTTGCTTATTTATTGTGCCAACTTTGGGATCCCTCGGGATCCCAATTTGCACGAAAAGCGTTCCCGTACTTTAAATTTGGGTAAATGAGAGCAGTTTTGAAAGAATAAAATTCTTCCTCTTATTGCACGAAACAGCCCAAAGTTTTTCTTCGGGCAAATTGTGTAAATTGTCAAACAGCTATAAAACATAAACAATCGAAAAAAGAAAAAAAATCATGAACAAAATTTAAATAAAGTGTAGAATAGGTACATATATATGTATCTATGTATATATAGGGTGTTTTTTATAGAGGTATAGAACTTTGAGTTGGCATTACTTTTCTAGATGGCGACCGATTTAACAGCTGTCAAGTGATTTATTCTCAGTTTGGTTTGGCAATTCATCATGAATAGACTCACACCTGAACAACGCTTGCAAATAGTGCAATTTCACGTTTTGGACCTGTGAATTGGCCTCCAAGATTTTGTAATTTAACACCGCTAGACTACTTTCTGTGGGGCTATGTAAAGTCATTGATCTATGGGGATAAGCCACAAACGCTTGACCATTTGGAAGACAACATTCGGCCACAAATGTTGGAAAAAGTCATCGAAAATTGGACGTCCGGATTGGACTACATCCGCGCCAGCCATGGCGGTCATATGCCAGAAATCATATTTGAAATGTAATGCCACAAGATTATCTTTCGGGTAAATAAAATTCATGTCAATCGAATAATCCATCGTTGTTTTATTGCAACTTAAAGTACTATACCTCTATAAAAAACACCCTATAGATATAAAAGATTTTTATTAAAAGTGTGTTTGTGTTTTATTTTAAGTAAGTTTTTGTTTCCTACAGATAATTTCCAATGTAAATGTAGAAAATAAAAATTTATTCAAAAGTAAGAAAAATTTAAATTATTTTATTAAAACTGCCAAAACACTGACTTTTTACTTTGTGTTAAAAATTTGGTTTGTGGAGTTCCCGTACTTTTGTGTAATTTTGTCTCTTTATGAGAAAAAATAATGCTTGCTCTCATGTTCACGAACTTTACCCAAAAAGTAAAGAAACAGACCTATTATAATATAGAACTTAAGCCTGCAAAATTACACTGTGCTCGAATTTGACACTTTTTGTTTAACAAGCTGTGCACCCTACTGGTAAAGCTAATTCGAGTGCGCTTAATTTAATAAATTTTTATAAGTTAGCTCTCGTACTTGCGATAATCGCGATTTAAAATTTGTAAGCTAAAGTACAAAAAAATGGTATTTTTATACTTTTGGGATAATTTTTAAATTTAAATCAATTAAACTCTGTTGAATACACAGAAGATTACATGACATTCTTATTTTTTTCTCCTAAAATCTATTTTTTTTTTTCGCGAAAAATCAATACTAAATTATAAAGACACGATAATTTTTTTTGCGCAAAATAATTAATTTGCGAAATTTTTTTATTGTTTTTTTTTATTTTGCTATTAATTTATCAAATGTGCTTTATTGTCATATCGTTTAATCATTTCTTTATGATTCTTCTGTTTCAAGCAATTATTCTTGTAAGTTCCAGCAAATGTCACCTAACAGCGAATCCAATTTTGTACCACTGTACTAGTGTTCAAGTCTGGCCGTCACTTGATAGAATCGCTCTTCATGCTCGTCAAAATCAGCTGGAGATGTGATTGTTCAGCAAACTTGTTGGTATAAAAATGCAAAAAATGATTCTTTAAAGATATTTTAACATTAATACGATGAAAAGCGGTAAGCATTTTTTCTATATGAATGCGCCAGTTATCAGACCGATTAATTCCTAAAACGTTGTCAATAACCGCTTCCATGCCTCAAGTTCATCGCTACTGATGGCATCTTCAAATAACTTATCCTTCATCAAGCGACGGATATCCGGCGCATTAAGTATTCCTGTAAGAAGCGAAATATGAATTCTAATTTTCAACTTATTAGTATAAGATAAATTAATAGAAACCTTCTTTTATTTTCATACTACTTAATCTTAGAAAAATATGATATAATTCGTTAAACGAATTCCCATCCGGATTAGGTTCTTTAAAAAGTTTTTCACAATGCCTAGTTGTATATGTAGCGGCGGTAACAAAACTTTATCAATTGATACAAGTGGATTTTCAACAATGTTATTTTTTGGCAATTTAACTGTTTCACGTTGAGGCCAGTCATATTTGTTGTACTAATCACCATTATATCGTCCACTATATCCTATAGACGAATAAAATACATATTCTTAGTGTAACCCGTTTGCCTACCTCTTAAAAGAGTTATCACTTTTAAACCAGCACAAATTTTGCAATTATGATTGTTGTATTTCACTACATCGAGGATTTTTTTCAATGATAACTACGTCTCGTTTGTGTTAGTTACTTAGCGCGATTGGAATTGAATTTTTAGAATTTGTCATGTGGAACAGTACTGCCTTTAAGCTGCTTTTAGATCCATCGATGAACAATCGCCAATCTTCGGGTTTATTATCAAAGTAGATTGATTAAAATCAAAGTTAGCGAATATTGCTAACACAAGTGATAACTTCGGAAAATATCTAGCGCGACTTTTTCTAAACTTAAAATTAAATAAATTAGTCAAGTGCGAGTTAGACTCACACACTTAGGGTTCCGTACTATGTTTAGAACAACTTTAAAAATTCAAGTTGTTAATTTTTTCGTGTCTTATGAGTCACCCTTTAATTTTAAAATTAAAGTCATAATTGCATCACTGTTGGAACACCCTTTAAATTTTAGCAATCTTTGTTATAGCGGCCATGGTAATACACTATCTATAAAAATATACATGCGCCTACCTCTGCGGTTCAAAAAATAAGGTAATATACGTGAAAAACATGTCACTGATGGAACACCCTTTAGATATTAATAACTGTTACAGCGGCCGAAGTACAACATCTACTGTAAACATTTAAAGAGTCTACCTATTACGGTTCAAAAAATAAGGCTATTTACGTACAAATCATGTCTCTATCGGAACACCCTTTAATTTTGTTATTTGCTATGGCGGCCATGGCAATTCTCTTTTTTATGAATATATCAAGAGTCTACCTATTACTATTAAAAAAATAAGTTACTATACATGAAAAACATGTGACTATCAGAACACCCTTTAATTTTTTGTAATTGTCATAACGGCCATGGCAACACATATTCTATACAAATTGGAAGAGTCTACTTATTACGGTTCAAAATATGTCGTTTTACATGCAAAAGACGTCACTGTCGGAAAACCCTTTAAATTTTTATTGTTTTTATAGGGGTCATAGTAATACACCTCCTGTAAAAACTTCAAGAGACTATCTCTTATCGTTCAAAACTTAGGCCATATACATACATGCAAATCACGTCACTATCGAAACACCCTTTAATTTTTAGGTTTAATATCCTTGTATCCTTGCTTATAACGCGAACATAGATTAAATTACTGTCTGCAAATTTTAAGTGGTTGCCTCCTATAGTTCAAAAAATAAAGCCATAAAGGCAAATAACACGTCGCTTTAGGAACACCCTGTAAGTTTTAGTATTTGTTGCTATAGTGGCTACAGTTACACATTTTCTGAGAAAATTGTATGCAAATCACACCACTATCGGAAAACCCTTTAATTTTTAGTTTTATTTTTTTATAATTGTTTATATATTGAACTAAGTTTTAATTACTATTTGTAAATTTCAAGTATATCCCACCTACAGTTCACGAAATAGGCACATATTCGTGAATAACACCTCTCTATCGGAACACTCTATAAGTTTTAGTATTTGTTGCTATAGCGGCAACAGCTATACATCATCTGTAAAAATTTCAAGAGTCTACCTATTACGGTTCCAGAGATAAAAGGCGCTGACAGACGGACAGACATTGTAGCGAAAACAATATGGTTGCGTTTTTACACTTTGTGTACGGAACCCTAAAAATGGTCAAAACAGTATCAACATATCGTTTTTATAGTACTTTAGCGTACAAATCTTTAATCGCGAATATCGCGAATAAGAGCGGTAATTTCGAAAAATGGCTAATGCCATTGAATTCTGCATACTCGAATTAGCTTTACCAGCAAGGTATCCACCTTGTTTAAATAAATAAATAAATATATAATAAATATATAATATATCAATATTTATGTCATAAGCCCAGTAACATGAATACATAAAAAAATTGCATGAAAAAATGTTGCAGAATTAATACTCTGTTTTTACTGAGGGAAAAACATTGAAATGTTTCTGTCAACATTCTACCGAAGCTGTGAAATAAAGCAAATGGGCATTATTTCATGTGGAAATTTTTGTAAATTTTTGTATGGAAAATTTTTGAAAATAATGTGTTATATTTAAAAGCAACAAAATCGTAAAATTCTTCCAAATCTCGAGATAGACACCACATTTTAAATCTCAAATTTTCCTTTTGAAATAATAAATGTTGCTCAACATTTTTTATTATTTCAAACAGAGTAATAGGCTTTTATAGCATAAATCTAGGCCGAAATAAGGAAAACCTCAAACGATAATTTAACTACGTGTTTTTCTTTTTAGAGAAATTGCCTGTTTAACTAAATTTTCGATTGGGATGCTTTAGCTTTGCCCAGCTAAATTGTTGTTAAATTTATGCTATGCAATTTAAAAAAAAAATAATAATAAGAATTGTTTGGCATTTTACCTTTAGTATTTATATTTGTATATATCATCTTTTTATACATAAATTTGTTCATAGTCATAATCATCATCGACATCATTTTGTTCTTCTAAATTTAACATTGTGGCAATAAACGTTTTGTACTTCAGGTATTTTTATAACATGCTTTTCCGTTTCCTTTTTTCACTGCTGCTTAAGATGACTGTTTATGCTTGTTTTCGTTAATAGTCAGTCCTCTTATTTTTAATTTAAGCACTTGAACTTTTTTTTTTAAATGCGAGTAATTTTGTTTTGGGATGTGGTAGCAGTTGTAACATTAACAAGAAGATTACTTTTTTTCCCTCTTTGGTGCACTTTAATAGGTCTGAATTTAGCATTTCGCACTAAATCGCAACTATGAAGGGATGAGTTGAAAGTGATGAGCTGCGTATATGATACCTGTGCGTATAGATAGACACCTGTTCTTTAAAATATACTTATATATTTTTTATTTTTCACAAAATGCGTAAAAATGTGTTTTTATTACACGTCTGTTTCAATTGTTGTAGCGTTTGTTGGGTTGGTTTGTTGATGTGCGGGGATTTCGGGCTTGTGTTTTTTGCTGCTAATAGCTTGATATTTAAAATGTTTTTTAATTTAATTTTAAAAAATTTAGGTACATATAAATGCGCATAATTTACTTTAGTAATTTCTTTTTTTTCGTTTACACGTAAATAAGCTAGATTTGAATATTTGTAGTAAGTTTTTACAACTTTTATGCATTTTTAAATTAATTTTAAAATGTATACATTTAAAATGTATACGGGTATAGTACAGCTATGTACTACATATTTGCCATTAGGTTTTCTAATTGAAACTCTTAAGGCAGCCATATACTTCGTTGTTTCAGTTTTAACCGGAAATCGCAATCCCTAGACTAATAGACTATCGCAATATCGAGGCATTAATGAAATTTTTTGCGGAAAAAGCCACGAAATTATCAAACTTTCCTCGCAGTGTTGTGATTTAATAAAAAAAATATCGTTTTATTATGTGCCAAATACTTTTTAATAAATACTTATGTAAATAGAAGTTGCTTTTGCTTATATTTTTATTTAATCTATAATTTTTACGAAGATAAGCAAAAGTGACTTAGAGCCTGTTTTTATAAAACAAAACCTTCTCAATTATAGGTTTCGTTTTCAAACGATAAAGCTTTAAATTTGGTATTTATAAAACATTTAAAAATTTTCCCCTTTTTTTCATTCTGAAGTATAGAAAGCTTTTACACACTAAAAAAATGATGTGCGTTAAGAAAACTGAAAAAATAAAATAATTGAAAATTCAGTTAAACTAGAATAAATTTAATTTTTTCTAAATATTAAAAAATCGATCAAATAAAATCCGTAAAACATTTGTTTTGCACGTTCCGTTGGAATTATTGATTTTGCATTTGTTTTTTTAATGTTAATCAAATAAAAAAAAGTTTAATGCAACGTAAAATCAGTTTTTACGTGTAGTTTGTTTTAAAAATAAACGTTAAAATCCGTTAAATAACTTTTTCTCTTCATTTAAAATTGTTTATTCATTTAGAAATAATTTTATTTTTCAATTTTTTAATAAACTATAATCAGTCATTGTAAAAATGAGTGTAAAAACCAAAACTAAATTTAAAAATTTAAAGCTCTCACATGAAAAATACTAAAACGTAAATGTGTTTTCTTTCGTCTTTTTTACGAAAGAACATAATATTTCATTTTATAAAAACAGGCCCTTAATTGTATGTCCATCAGTGTATAAATATACATATAATAAAATAGTAACTCATTTCATTTTATTTCATGTCTGTCTGTACATTTGTCGGTCTGCTTTTCTTTTTCATTCGCATCACGTTCTACTGGATGGATTTTAACAAAATTTTGTCAGGTACCTTAGCACCCTGATTCCAATATAGGATACTTTTTTTTCGTAAAAATATATCATTTCCATAAGAAAGTGGACAGAAAGCAGTGAAAGTACGCAGTTTTCCGTTTAAAAGTACTGAAATTTTCGGCTTAAAGCCCAGTACGCAGCTCTACGAAATTTCAGTTTTGATTTTTTTGCCTTTATTTCTACAAAAGTAAAATTCATCATGTGGTCGTTTAAAGAAATAAAAATCATGTAGTCGTGTTTTTTAAATTTTATTGTTTATTGTACACAATAACATTATATCAACACAGAAATGAACAAAAAATATTTTAAATGTATGTATAAAAAACATGAAATGTCATAAATTCCGCTACCAAACAATTGCCTGAACATTAATTTTTGTTTCAGCTGAAGAAAAAAAGTCTACACTTTTTGTTAGAACAACCCTGTAATAATCGAAAATTCCGTTTAGTTTTCTTTTTAGCTGCGTACTGCCAAACGGAAAGTTGACTGAAAATTTTCAAACCTGAAATTCAGGCTGTTTTTTTTACACATACTTCTTATGGGAAACTGAAATTCAGGCGAGCTGTGTACTGGCCTTAAAACAGGGATATTTTAAACAAGGTTGCGTACCTTTTATTTTTGAAAGTGGGATATTTTAAACAAAATTGCGCATCAGATGGCGCCAGTTGAATGAAATTTTTATTTGATTTGTATTTTTACTTTGTGGAATTACATTGTTATTGAAATATTTTAAACACCTCTTACAGAGCTTTACAATAATTTTTAGAATTTTTTTTTATAAATTTTACAATTTTATCCAGGGATGGGTACCTTTATATAAAGTAAATAAGGGACTTACAATTGGTGTGAAATACTTTCAAAACAAAATCGAGCCAAATATTGTCAGAACGCCAATGACGTGGCGGGCACAGCTAGTTCTATATATTATTAGATTGTCGATTTAACCATATCCGTCTCTCTATGTTGATGTTAAAATTGTTTTCTCGAGAAACATAAATTGATTTTAGCATAAAAATCTGTCAGATATATGTATGTAGTTCCAAAATTTTTGATATTGAATAGCACCAAAATTACTCTTTTATTAATGCTGGTGGGTTACTACGTATTACGATTCGAAAGAAAAATCATTCGAATTTTTATGTTTTTTACATTGTGTTTCGAACAATTTTTCTTTCGAATAGAAATACGCATTGAAAATAAAAAATATACAAAAAAATAAAAATTATCAACAAATCGAAGGTTCGGGTTTCACCAAAATAATCAAGAATAAGAAAACAAAATTAAATTTGACCAACAAACTAGAATTTCAACAAAAAAAGAAATTTTTCCAAAATATATAAATTACAAACGAAATAGAAAGTTTAAACAAAAAATTCTAAATATAAGTCTAACCAAAGTTAGGTAAACTCTGCAGATAACTTACATTTTTCTCAACTGTTTTTTACTTAATTTTTTCTAAAAATCCTATTTTTGGTAACATTTAAAATCAAAATTACATATAAATAACTAGTTTTTCTACTGTGGTAATACTAAATTTTTTGGGTCAATTTTTATAATTGTAAAAATAAAGTTGGAAAAAAATTGTAATAGTGTTCTTCACTGTGAATATAGCACTCTTACTTCTTTACTATTCGTTATGTTTTTGTATAAACTTTTTTTTGTAATCTTGCTATTATTTTTCAAAATTAACGTTGTTTTTACTTTGCAGTTGCTGTTAAAATTGGGTAACTTTAACATCAACTGTTTATTAGCATGGTCACTTTGTTTACAGATTTTCTTTTGTATTATGAAACTTGGTAGTACTAGTTTGTTTACATGTTTTAACACGATAGATACAGGAAATTAATGGTTACTTGCTTAATGATTACTTTATAATAATATAATTAACTTTAACTCATTAATATGAAATATATTCAAAAGAAATAAAGTCTACTTTATTTCAAATTTTATACGAAAATTTTTCCTTAAAGTACTCTTCAATTATACTTTATTTCTTGTGATAAACTATAAATTCATAAAAAATATTATTTTATTTATTGGAAACTTGAAACATTTCCTTTGGCAAGAAATAGATAAAAACAAGCAACAACGAAAGAGAATTACGTCCCAAATTTCCTTAAAGAACAATAGGAATTAATATATGAACATATATACGAAAGAGAATTAAAAAAATAGCTTGAGAAAATTATATCGTGTAAATCTCTACAAGCAGAAAAAGGTACCAAAGTGTGCAATTGCGGCAAAGGATTTTATAATATGTATTTATAAATTTTATTACAAATATTAAGTCTAAATTTTACGCTGTTTTTTACACATCCTTCTTACAGCAACCTGAAATTCAAGCGAGTACACAATTGGCCTTAATTATTGAAAAAAAAAAATAAATTTTTGTTTTAACTCATTTCAGTTTTAAGTTTTACTATAAAGTCCAGTACGCAGCTCTACGGAATTTCAGTTTTGATTTTTTTGCCTTTATTTCTACAATAGTAATATTCATCATGTGGTCTTTTGTAGAAATAAAAATCATGTAGTCGTGTTTTTTTAATTTTATTGTTTGTAATAGTCAAAATTCCCTGTAATAGTCAAAAATTCCGTTTAGTTTTCATTTTAGCTGCGTACTGCCAAACGGAAAGTTGCCTGACAATTTTCAAACCTGAATTGCAGGCTGTTTTTTTTACACATACATCTTATGGGTAACTGAAATTCAGGCGAGCTGCGTACTGGCCTTAAGCAGTAAGTATAACACCTTAAAATATTTTCTACCTTATAAAAGGCCTTATAGCTACCAACCTATCTTTTATTAAAATAATATAAGAGTTCTGAAATAAGTTTTATTATTAAAATATTATGAATAAAAATTGTTTAGCATGTATTTCATATACATATGTATCCTATAAATATTTTTTGAAATAAACTCCTTTTTTGAAATTTTGCTCAACCTTTTCTACTCTTTTCTTTTGATACTAATCAAAACACTCTTAAAAATATAATATCGAAAGACCAACTGAACACCATGCGACTTCAAACTGTATAAAAAGTATAAACTAATGTTTTCTATACAATAGTTAAAAATAGGCGTAATCTTTTTCTTATAGAGTTGAGATTGGTCTTTTAGATGCGCCTTGATATTAAGATGGGAAATATAAACTGTATTAGTGGCTCCCTCACTATACTACAAGGTTAACATAGGTCCAGTTTTAATGTAAAAGTACATAACATGCTTTGAACGCTTCAACGCGTTGCAAACTTTGTACACTTTATACACTTAAATAAGTTTTTTTAAAAATTAGTTGACTTCAGCACGCTGCTTCTTATATTTAAAATCCTCTATTATATAGAACCTTGTTTTTCCTTCATTTGAGAAGAATCTTTATTACAAAACGAATGAAAAGTCAGCCGACGAGATTTCACATTACATATAACGCATGAAAAGTTGAAATCTAACCAACTTCATGCGGCAGACGCGTTGCAAACTTCTTTATGTACCTTATACTATGAAAATACTGTATTTCAACTTTATTTGACAGAAGCGTAAAACGCGTTAAAACGCGCAAAGCGTGTTATGTACTTTCAGTTTTAATGTGCAAGTTTTAAGTTTATAGCACCGACTTGCCTATGCTTGTTTGCTGTTTTGATTTATCATAAGTAATTTTAAACTAAAAGAATTTAAGCACTAATATCTATATTATCTATATATTACTATATGTATACGTAAAATGAAGTTTAAAAACTAGGAAAAAACTGTTCTGCGGGAACTGGGACTGTATCGTTATTTTTAATATTGCCTTATTTATACAGTACCGATTATTAAAATATAGACTTTTAATATGTCGTTTCTTAAGATATTTCTATTTTTAAATTTTTTAAACTTTGCAGTAGTTTAATAACTTTAAAATGTTATACAATTTTATTTATATATTACTTAGCATTACACTAAATTATTTACTTTAACTACATTAACAAATGCAACCATGTGCTTTATTAATGTCGTAAGAAAAGACTACAGCAACACTGTTATACGCAAACTCTACATTTTTTGACAGTTTGTTATTGAGCTCGGTTTGATAAGGTTGTTTTTGTATTGGCTTTTTATTTCGATTCATAAATGATAAATTAAAGCTAAAACATTAATAAATGAAATATGTTAATAATTTAATGAATTAACATTTTCAGGCAATATATTTCAATAAAACAAATAACAGTTCATGTAGTTAAAGACAACATAAAGCAGTTGCAAATCAAAGTGTAAGAAAACGCCGACGCCCCAAAAAGAACAATATTTTAAAATATAGTGCAAAATATATTTAATCGATTATATTTCTAATAAAACGAACGATTCTATATAATAAATATTCTAACAAAAGAAGAAACCTGCAATTTCCAAGTTATCAAAGGAAAAACTCGAACAAATATAATGGAGGTAAGTTCTCACAATTTGTAAACAGACTTCGGTGTGTGTTTTCTCTTTGTGTTGGGAACAAGAAACTAAAAGAAATTCATATCTTCATTCCTAATGCTTAGTTATTGATTTTTTTGGGATTTCGTAAACATTATTAATTCCTTCTTTTATTGTTGATGGCGACACTTTGACCCACGGTTAACATGAAGAATGTTGTTGGGATTACGTCAGTTTTTATGTCTTGACTACTTCTTTCTTTATATACCTATCTCTCTCGCACCCTTTTGCTATGCTAAGAACTGAAAGTGTAGAAAAACTAAAATGTTGGGTTGTGTTACGGCTGCCAGATTTCTGGAATAGTTGGAAAATCAACGATTTTAATAATGGCGATAAAATTTTCTTTTGTTTATTCATGCAGTGTACGTGAGCCATGAGTTTGGTTAATATTGCTTTTGAAATTGCCAAAATCTGTCGGCGACACAAGAAATGACCGTGTAGACCGCATGTTTTAGTTTTGGGATAAAAATTTGGAGATCAATGTTCAAACACAAGTCTGGGCAATGATGTTAGGACATAAGCTGTCTAATTTGATTTCGTTTCTTTTAAATTACCACGAAATTTATTATTTTAATTTTTTGTAACGAAAAAAGGAGAAAAAATAAAAAATGGGAATGTTTCTATGTGCATAATAAATTAAACAATATAATTAACATAAACAGTTTTGAAAAGTAATAATTATTGTGCGAAAATAAAAATGGAATAAATCTAGAATATATTAAAAAAAAAACACAAATTATTCAAAAACTACAAGATAAAAAGGTAATTCAAAAATATAACTTAAAAATAGATAATACGCGGAATCAACGCGAACATTGTATGCAACAACCTTCTTCAACGAATTCATGTATTTTGTGTTCGCCACTACATAAAAGATTGAAGACTATATTTTTTTTGACGGCTTGTGTCAAACAACAAAAATTGCTAGTCTGAACGGAGTGTGACATTTAATTGTATAAAAAAAGACTATTTCCAAGGTATATTTATCTTACTAGGTAGTGTCGTCCGCCCAGCTGATTCAGTAGTTCGACATGTCAAAAGTTGAATGTGTTCAGAAATTTTATAGTGTAGAAGTGAGAAAGCAATAAAACACATACACGCCTTCTCAATTTTCTTATATGTTTTTTGACATTTCGAACTACAAAGCAACAACAAAATGCCATGTTGTTCTTGTATTGTTGTATTTGTTGTAGGGATGCCAATACCTAGTAAAATAAATATACCTTGACTATTTCGAATCTAGGGATAGGCAGTAATTTTTCTCGTAATCAAAAAATTCGTTATGCTAAGGGCTTTTCCTTATTAAATAAATCAAATGCATGCAATATCAAGGGTGTGAAGCGTAAGACTAGTAGATTACAGCAGTATAATTTCTACGTCCAGATTGTGCCCAGTATCGGAGATATATTTAAAAATATTGATTTTTCGAAAAATAATATGAAAAAATATGAAATTTTTAAGTGAATCCAATGGGTATTTAAAGAAGACATGAATCGGGTCACCGGAATATTGAAATTAGCCAAGATTAGTGGATTCCAGCAGTATAATTTCTACGATTTTTGTTATTGGATTACAAACTTTTGTTTGCCTGGGCCGAATAGAAAATGATAATAAGTAACAAAGATATATTCTACCATGTTGAATATTACATACTACCCTTCACTAAAGTGATTTAAAGCTTTCCAATTTTGTTTTCACAATTATAACGTAATAGACCAGGCAAGTGCGAGTCAGATACATACATGTACGGTTCCATACTACGTTCAATGCACAACTTTAAAAGTGAAATATTTACATTTTTTACGTCTTCTATCGGTCAACCTTTAAATTTATTTGCTGTTTATGTAACCCAATTGTACAAAACGTCTAGAAAATTTGTATAGGAATAAGTCATAATGATTCAAAATTTAATCACATACGTTTTATTCACGACTACTATGGGCAACATGCTTTAAATATTATAATTTAAAAAAAATAAGACCATATACGTGAAAACCTCGTCACTGCCACCTGTTTACCACCTTATATTTGTTGTTGCTTCAGCCAACCTTCGGTTAGCAATGAAAGCTACTTACTACTAAATATTAAAGTAAAAATATTAAAACAAGGGGGAAGCTTTAGGTAGTGGTCGACTTCGTTCTCATCAACTGAAGATTAATGATTGAATATAGTTTTCTCGTATTCCTTTATCTGAGTTCGGTTGGTTAAATAGATGATGCTTACAACTAAACACTACCCAAAGTAGATAGATACGAAGAGTGCTGATGACGGACGTAGCTGTCTAGAAAATGTGCATTGCGCTCTGCTGGTGTCTAAAAATTAAATTTTCCCAATTTTTCTTTACTAATATCGCCTAACTTGTAATTTAATTTATTCTTTCTTAGAGAGAATAAAAACGAAGTTAAGCTAGATTTAAAATTTCATCTGTAAAAAATAGTTGAGACTAATAAAAATTTCAAACGTTCTATTTTAACATTGAAATTTATTTGTCGATTAAGACACTAGCAGAATGTAATGCATTTTCTAGATCGCTACATCTCCCTTAAGCGAAATTTCTTTTCTCCTTCCAATTTTCTATTTTAAAAAGTTTGGCCTTTTTATGAAGCCTGTCCTAAATACATATAGTATCTATTTTTAAAATACATATGTATACTGTTAAAATTAATAAAAATAATTACGTACATCCATATGTACGTACATACATAAAGTATGCAAAATTCGTATTCGTACACCCTTAGTAAATTCATATTTCCTAAATATCCTTAAACGTTTTATAAATAGATATCATTCTCTGCCCCCATCCTCAAAAAATAAAATAAAAACTCGAAATCAAAAGTATCGCCATGCTTAAACACAGCTAAGAGAACATGTATTTGTTTATTGGTGTTAGTAAGAACTTGATAGTCGTAATACTCCTAAAGTACTGAACCGATTTTAATAAAGACTGTGCACATCTGTGTAGAAAAAGCTTTTAAAGCAGTTAAATCTTTCCAAAATCAGTGCAGTATTATTTACGTAAAAGGGATTACAAAAAACGTGTTTGCCTATTAATTATAGGTATCTAATAATTTTTTTAATTGTACATTTCCATGCTTATTAAAGTTAAAGGTTATAGAACTAAATGTTAAAGTTAGTTTTAATATTATTTTAGATATTATTTATGTGTACGAATACGAATAGTGAATTAGATGTGATCTTAAAAATATTGAATTTAAATTTTTTTTGATTGTTTTTGTTAAATTGTTGTTTAAAGTTATGCAATAAAAAGTCTTTACATCTTACAGATGTTTTTTTTTTAAGTTTTAAAAATTTGTTTAACAAACAGTTATTGTTTGTTATTTTTTATTATGTCACTAAGTGGAGTGCGGTTTTAAATTATTCAACTTTTTCCTCATTCACATCAACACACTTTCTGCGTTAAGCAATTTTTTATATTGCGTTTTTTTATTTATTTATTTTCGAATCTTCGATTTAAAATTTATTATAACTTAAAATTGTTGATATTATACTTAAGCATGGATGAGAGTATATACATGAAAACTAAATCATATACATAAAATTTTATTAATAAAATTGCTTTGTGGCTGCGCTCTTTTCGTTTGATTTTATTTTCATCAATGAATCATTAGGCCATTTACTGACTTCCTATTCAACTTTATCAATCTTTTAAGCTTTAAGTATTAAATTATATTGCTATATATTTCTTCAAAGTCTTCTTCAAAAATTGTATGTTTTGTTAATAGCTTTTGTTATCTCTCTTTTATATGTACGTATGTATATTGTTAAACGTTAATCATCATGTTATTCTTTAATAAATGTGTATTGATTGTTTTTATCATTTCTCTGTATTTGGTTTTATTTGTAGTCTAAATATTTTATTGTTATATGGTATAATATTTAATGATATTGCAAAATTAGTATTAAAATAAATAAAAAAAAAAAAAAAAAATACCCATAAGGTTGTGAAAAATATAAGCAAATACAAATCCTAAAATATTTGACGACCAATTAACAAAGCTAAAACTGAATACTTTAATACCTCTTCTGTATCCAGAATACTATTTTGTAATTGTAATATCCTGATGTATTACCGAAAAAAAATATTTATTTAATTTTCTTCATTAAAAATCAAAAGATTAAAGACCTAAGTTCATTTAGCCAAGCTATTAGTTTTACATTTCTGAGAATCGGAGAACTGGCGGTTATTTACTATTGGCGCTAGACGTTTATCGTAGTATTTTCAACACCCATGCACGCAACTTTTTGTTACTATTTTCGTTTTATATGCAAGCATTCTATATATTTTGAAGTCATCTAAACTGTACTTATGGTATTCTAGCACGTGATCATGTCGGCTTTTCAACAAATTTTTGAACAATTTCATCCTTTTCTGCCGCGTATACATATTAGCAAACCGCCTTACATTTTTTCCAATAACGGTACGTGTGTTACTAATAGCATGAAGGTCGTCCCAAAATATAGGTACGCAAGATATGTATTGAAAAGAAAATCCAGTTTTGATTTCAGGTAAAATCTGACATAAATAACTACAATGCTGCTTCAACTTTATTATCTGGGAAAAATTTCTGAAAACATGTTGCATTAGAAGAACTCTGTTTTTATTGCAGGTAAACATATGAAAAATGTTTGTAAACATGCAAGTGAATACTATTTTAAGGCCCATTATTATAACTTGGCAATAGTTTAAGTTAGAATTTTGTTGGAGCGATAAATAGTTTTTCGTACTTTAAGGACAAGTTATAGTAATGTTACTCATAATATGCTCGTTATAATAACGAAAAACTACTTATCGCTACAACTAAATCCTAACTTTAACTGTTGGCAAATTATAATAATGGGCCTAAGAGTAGTTAGTACTCTGTTCGAATTTGTGAAAAATGTTGTGCAACATTTATTATTTCACAAGAATAATTTTACATTTGAAATGGTGCCGAATTACATTATGCAACTTTTGTCGCTTCAATCTTTCTCACTCCTTCTTTAAAATTGTATTTGTGTTTATATCATGCAATTTTTATTGCAGCAATTTGTATGGATGAGTGCATTTGTTTACATTTTAAACTTGAATTAAACTACAAATGAGAGGACAAAACTAATTTCAGAGTACATGCATATGTGTACTCCTTTTAATTTCTCTCTCCCCTTTCGCCTACTAATGAAGAATTGCAGCGACAAAAGTTGCATAATGTAACTCGGCACATGTGGTATCTATCTCGCGGTTTGGAAGAATTTTACGATTTTATTGTTTTTAAATATACCATATTGTTTTAGAAATGTTAGCAAAAGCTGCTGTTTGAAAAACTCCACATCATGCCCATTTGCTTTTTTTCACAGCTTAGATAAAATGTTTCCAGAATCATTTCAATGTTTTTCCACAGTTGAATTTAACTTTTTTATACGGAGTGTTTTTTTAAGCCCGATAGAACTTTAAATTGTAAATAATAACACAAAAAATTAATTTGTAATGAAATTTTTTTTTATACGAAAGATCAGAACATGGCATTAATATTTAAAAATGATTTCGGGCATATGGCTGCTCATGACGAAGCGCATTTTGGACGTCCAATTTTGGGTAACTTTTTCAAGTACTGCTGGCCGTAATCACGAATAACACGAATAATGTTGGCCTCCAAAGCGTCAATAAAAAAGTTACTGGTTTATCAGCATAAACCAGTGACTTCACGTAGCCCCACTGGAAATAAAAAAGAGGTGTAAAATCGCACGTCATCGGAGGCCAGCTGACAGGTCCATTTCTCGAAATCAACTTGTTACCAAATTTTGATTTCAATAACTTGATGGTTGCGTTCGCCGCATGGCACGTAGCGCCATCTTGTTGAAACCACATTTCGTCCGGATCAATGTCATTCATATTTTCAAACAAAAAATCATTAATTATGGTGCGGTAACGATCTCCATTGACAGTAACGTGAGCTCCGGCCTCATCTTTGAAGAACTTAGTTCCGATGATGCCACCAGCGTGTAAACCACACCAAACGGTGCATTTTTCTGGATGCAATGGAGTCTGTAGGGTATGTTCTGGATTGGTCTTAATCCATATGCGGCTATTTTGCTTATTAACAAACCCGTTAAGCCAAAAATGAGCCTCACCGCTGACCACAGTTTGGCGTCTATAAACTGCTCGAATTGATTATTTGATAGCGTTGTTCAAGCTTGAGTCTATTTATAATGATTTGCCAGAGTTTACTGAAAATAATAAGAAAACATTTTTATCAAAATTGAATTTTTAGTGTTATTTTTTATAATTTCAAGTTCTATCATGCTTAAAAAAACACACATTAGTTTCAATTTTAAAATCAGAGTACTACTTCTGCAATATATTTTTTATTTTCTGATGAATAACTTGAACATAAGTTGACTTTAATAATAAAATATACACAAATAAAAATTAATGCCGCTGAATTAAGTGCATTTAGAAACGAATTTGTTAGTGTCTTTATATACGTAGGTAGCATTTCTCTTCAGAATGATTTTAAAATTACTTTAAATTTTAAAACTAATCGCTAATTGGCGTATCTGGAAAAATAATAAAAATAATTTTTTAATACTATAAAATCAAATCTTTTGAATCATTAAGTTAAAAAGGTACCTATGAAAGTTTTTTAAATTATTTGGGAAGAAAAAGAAAATTCGTTATTTTATGAATAAATTTATAAAAAGTAAACTCAAAAATTTATAATCCCACCTTATAAATTTTCGTAGGTATTAAAATGCTTTAAATACTAACATGTGCTTCTTCTTCACGGAAATGAATTAGCTTTTGTCCGTTTAAGAAAAAAGCGATAGGAAGTAACAAAAAAAAAACTAAAAGTTCAAGTCATTGTACGACATTTAGACCGACCGACCGAACGACCAACCAACACACTCACTCACGTACAAACCAATTTTAAATTGCTTTTTCAGTTTACTTCCACTTCATAACCTTTCATGTAAATAAATTAACCCTTCCGAAATTAAAAAAAAAAAAAAAAAAAAACAAAATATCAGAAATTCATTTTAAAGCTCTTGTTTGTCGTTTTCTATTTGCAAAATTTTTTGCACGTAACATGTTTGCGATTTTTCTCAATTAGTAAAATGTCACTAAAACTTTTACTGTGTTTAATTTAGTGACGCCGAAGAAGACCGAAAAAAAACTTACATACGAGGATTATAAAATTCAACAAGTCTGTGTAAGTTTTGCTAGCATTTGTTTTCTTTTAAGTCTTGGCATTTACGAACTAGTTCCATGGACGAACTAGTTCCATTTAATTACTCTTTCTTATTGCTATTTTTATATTTTCCTTTTACGTGAATTTTACATGTTGGTCTTTCTTTCATTTCTTTAGTTTTCACCTAATTGTCATTAAGTGGATGATGGATAAAATTTTCCATGGACTTAAACACAACTTAATAAATTGCATGTTTAATTTAATGTTCATTGCGGTGGTGGCGATGAAAAAATAATTTCTATTTAAAAAAATTAATTGTGTGTTAAGTGGCATCGAAGGGATTTCTAATGCTTAAAAGGAAATTCCGTTGGAAATTCTTTACCATATATAAGGGTAAAATCATTTTTTTATTTTTTGTATCACTTGTTATTCATTCATGGAGATTTCATTCTGATTTATGAAGTTGAATATTTTAAGAATAAATTTTCCTTTTTTAATGTTGAGGTCAAAATGAATTAAGGAAATAATGTGAACGGTTGGTTCTGTTGTAACTTTTAATTGAATAAAGTTGGATAATTTGTTAATGTTGTGTTGTCAAGAGTGTTTTAAAAGGGTCAGCAATTAAAAGTTAAATGTTCTGGATGAGAGAGAAAAAAAAATAATCTTTATTAATGAGGTCGCCAATTCTGGCAATTTATTTTTAAATAAATTTAATGCAGTCTTAAATTTTTATTTTATTTTATCAATAATTGTTTAATCCGAAAATACTCCTTTCAACCATACATGGGAGTAATTTATTATATTTACTAATTAATGGCCTATTTCATTAGCATTAGTTTATAAATAAAGCTAATGATTTTTTCCCTTAGCTTTATTTTCAATAATGATAATGGTTTTTAGTGAAACAAACATCATTATCATTAAAAGTGGTTTTACACGACGTGTATTTGTCATATGACTTGTCAGTTTGATAACCCATATGTAATGTTTGTCAAAATAGCCATTTTACATACAGTTTATAATTTTTGCTTTCAAACGTACATGTTTAATTACATCTGACATAACCTATAATATATAATTTTGCCGCCACAGAGCTTTGTATTGCCAACCACAGCTGATGCAAAGATGCAAACCTTATGTTCAAAAGGGTTCACACGACGTGTATAGAGTTAACACATGCAAAAGTAACAAGTCATATGACAAATACACGTCGTGTAAAACCACTTTTAACCAATGATTGACTAACACTAATAGTCGCAAAAAAAAAGTAATTTGCAATGATCAGTGCCAAACCTTGTGTAGCAGTTGTAAAAGAAAATAAAATCATTAACTCTAAATGATAGTTTAAATTTTTGTCGTTGCCATTATTTCCAATAATACAAATGAAAATTTAATGCCAATGAAAAAATCGCAGTTATGGTTTAAACAAATGGTGGAATCTCAAGAACTGAACTGCCACTTTTAGATAATTATTTAGTACAAAATTGAGAAATTTTAACAATTTTACACTTGAAAATTCGTGCAATT
This sequence comes from Phasia obesa, assembly GCA_949628195.1. Lineage (NCBI taxonomy): Eukaryota > Metazoa > Arthropoda > Insecta > Diptera > Tachinidae > Phasia > Phasia obesa. The sequence goes on from OX451215.1 coordinate 94,983,580, forward strand.
TTCCCAAGTAATTAGGGCTCTTCAGAGGCCAATACGCGTAATTTAATTGGTGCAGCTTACGGTTCTGTCACTGTAAAGGTAAAGCTTACGGTACTGTCACTGATAATAATCAAAACTGAGCTTAAGTTTTGACGGTGGGCACCATCCACTTGCCAGGGGTGGCGCTATGTATTCTCAAAGTTGGGTACCTCGCAACTGCAAATTCTTTTAGAGTTTGACATTTCTTAAAATTTTGTTTGATTTTCAAAAATTTTCTGTGTATATGTGATTAGTTAACGAAAATCAAATCGCAAAAAATCTGCATCAATAAGGGAAAGGAAATATCCTAATTCCCAAAATAAAGACCGAAAATTCCAAAATTGGAATTTCTTAGTCCTTTGTCCAGAAAGAAAACATGGACTAGGGGTCATGAAATGCATTCAGCAATAGTTGGGATTATATATAGCTTTATTACCGCAGTATTCTTTTTCCGATCCCGGCTTTGGAATTTTAGAACATATAGGTTAAAGTCAACATTTCGATGTTATATAGGGCAAATTGAAGGAAATCTATCTTCTACAAGATTGATCAATTTTACACGAAATTTGGTTTAAACGAACGTACGTACAATTTTCCTTTAGAAGTACACATTTTAAGCTTACACAGATATAAAATTTTATGTGTGTGAAGTTAAATTTCGAAATTTAAATCTCAGACACAAACCAATTAAGTTAACAGAGGTCTGTTAACATGCTAACATAGCGCTGTTAAGTATATAAATCCTGGGAGTATATCTTCCAAATGGAATTGTGAGCACATTTTTGGACCAAATAAACCAAAAAAAATGTAGCGGGCGGCTTATTTTATTGTTTTTCGATAAAAATTTAAAAATGTTGGATATGTCCCAAAATTTCTAAGTTTTTCACATTTTAATATTTTAAGAATTTTTAAGGATAAGTCTGAATTCCAGGAGAACGGTAAAAGATGGGCAGCTAAAAATTGATCTATTTTAAAGGAATTACATCCTTTTATGATTCTTAGTACTTAAATTCAATTAAAAATGGAGTTCTGATATAAATTTTTACAAATTTGTAAATTTTCAAATTTGAAATTTCTTTAGAGGATGAACTCCAGACGAACGGTAAAAGATGGGCAGCTAAAAATTGATCTATTTTAAAGGAATTACATCCTTTTATGATTCCTAGTACTTAAATTCAATTAAAAATGGAGTTCTGATATAAATTTTTACAAATTTGTAAATTTTCAAATTTGAAATTTCTTTAGAGGATGAACTCCAGGAGAACGGTAAAAGATGGGCAGCTAAAAATTGATCTATTTTAAAGGAATTACATCCTTTTATGATTCCTAGTACTTAAATTCAATTAAAAATGGAGTTCTGATATAAATTTTTACAAATTTGTAAATTTTCAAATTTGAAATTTCTTTAGAGGATGAACTCCAGGAGAACGGTAAAAGATGGGCAGCTAAAAATTGATCTATTTTAAAGGAATTACATCCTTTTATGATTCCTAGTACTTAAATTCAATTAAAAATGGAGTTCTGATATAAATTTTTACAAATTTGTAAATTTTCAAATTTGAAATTTCTTTAGAGGATGAACTCCAGGAGAACGGTAAAAGATGGGCAGCTAAAAATTGATCTATTTTAAAGGAATTACATCCTTTTATGATTCCTAGTACTTAAATTCAATTAAAAATGGAGTTCTGATATAAATTTTTACAAATTTGTAAATTTTCAAATTTGAAATTTCTTTAGAGGATGAACCCTAGGAGAACGGTTATAAAAAGATGGGCAGCTAAAAATTGATCTATTTTAAAGGAATTACATCCTTTTATGATTCCTAGTACTTAAATTCAATTAAAAATGGAGTTCTGATATAAATTTTTACAAATTTGTAAATTTTCAAATTTGAAATTTCTTTAGAGGATGAACTCCAGGAGAACGGTAAAAGATGGGCAGCTAAAAATTGATCTATTTTAAAGGAATTACATCCTTTTATGATTCCTAGTACTTAAATTCAATTAAAAATGGAGTTCTGATATAAATTTTTACAAATTTGTAAATTTTCAAATTTGAAATTTCTTTAGAGGATGAACTCCAGGAGAACGGTAAAAGATGGGCAGCTAAAAATTGATCTATTTTAAAGGAATTACATCCTTTTATGATTCCTAGCACTTAAATTCAATTAAAAATGGAGTTCTGATATAAATTTTTACAAATTTGTAAATTTTCAAATTTGAAATTTCTTTAGAGGATGAACTCCAGGAGAACGGTAAAAGATGGGCAGCTAAAAATTGATCTATTTTAAAGGAATTACATCCTTTTATGATTCCTAGTACTTAAATTCAATTAAAAATGGAGTTCTGATATAAATTTTTACAAATTTGTAAATTTTCAAATTTGAAATTTCTTTAGAGGATGAACTCCAGGAGAACGGTAAAAGATGGGCAGCTAAAAATTGATCTATTTTAAAGGAATTACATCCTTTTATGATTCCTAGTACTTAAATTCAATTAAAAATGGAGTTCTGATATAAATTTTTACAAATTTGTAAATTTTCAAATTTGAAATTTCTTTAGAGGATGAACTCCAGGAGAACGGTAAAAGATGGGCAGCTAAAAATTGATCTATTTTAAAGGAATTACATCCTTTTATGATTCCTAGTACTTAAATTCAACTAAAAATGGAGTTCTGATATAAATTTTTACAAATTTGTAAATTTTCAAATTTGAAATTTCTTTAGAGGATGAACTCCAGGAGAACGGTAAAAGATGGGCAGCTAAAAATTGATCTATTTTAAAAGAATTACATCCTTTTATGATTCCTAGTAATTAAATTCAATTAATAATGGAGTTCTGATATAAATTTTTACAAATTTGTAAATTTTTCAAATTTGAAATTTCTTTAGAGGATGAACTCCAGGAGAACGGTAAAAGATGGGCAGCTAAAAATTTATCTATTTTAAAGGAATTACATCCTTTTATGATTCCTAGTACTTAAATTCAACTAAAAATGGAGTTCTGATATAAATTTTTACAAATTTGTAAATTTTCAAATTTGAAATTTCTTTAGAGGATGAACTCCAGGAGAACGGTAAAAGATGGGCAGCTAAAAATTGATCTATTTTAAAGGAATTACATCCTTTTATGATTCCTAGTACTTAAATTCAATTAAAAATGGAGTTCTGCCCATCTTTTACCGTTCTCCTGGAGTTCATCCTCTAAAGAAATTTCAAATTTGAAAATTTACAAATTTGTAAAAATTTATATCAGAACTCCATTTTTAATTGAATTTAAGTACTAGGAATCATAAAAGGATGTAATTCCTTTAAAATAGATCAATTTTTAGCTGCCCAGCTTTTACCGTTCTCCTGGAATTCAGACTTATCCTTAAAAATTCTTAAAATATTAAAATGTGAAAAAGTTAGAAATTTTGGGACATATCCAACATTTTTAAATTTTTATCGAAAAACAATAAAATAAGCCGCCCGCTACATTTTTTTTGGTTTATTTGGTCCAAAAATGTGCTCACAATTCCATTTGGAAGATATACTCCCAGGATTTTATATGCTTAACAGCGCTAT
>OX451215.1:94987362-95014921 GCA_949628195.1 Phasia obesa
AAATTTTACACGAGATTTGTTTTAAACGAAAGTACATATTTTCCTTTAGAAGTACATATTTTTAGCTTACACAAAGATATAAAATTTTTATATATTACTTAACAAAATTTTTACATGATCAGGCAATGTTAACAAAAAAAATTTTTAGAAAAATATTAATCGTATATCTATTTTGTAGCGGAAAGATCTAATTTAAAAAAAAAAAAAAAGCAGTTTCGCAGTAAGAAACTGACATTAGTTTTTTTTTTTAATTTTGCTTTAACAAATTATTAAAAAAATTTCGTACAGCTTTTAAAATTAAACAGTTTAACAAATTTAGAACTAAAAAAAATGTTAAATTTATTTTTTTTTTAATTATCAGTTCTGCTCGCTTTTTATCAAAGAAATTTGAAATCACATAAACGGTATTCTATACAGACATTTTTGACATCGATTAAATAAGTGACTGTGGTTTCAAATCTCTTGCTTTCCATTTTTGATTGATTTTCATTTTTAGGTTAAAACACAAAATTTTTAAATTGAAAACATCTGGTTTTTAACTACTAGAGGAAACAATTAAAAAAAAATTACTGAAAATTGATTAAAATATTTGGAAAAAAACTGGACCAGAGTATAGAAAAATCAAAAATTTTAATTTAAAAATGCTTATAACTCACTCATTTTAAAACATAATTGACAGATTAAACCATCATCATAGGTATTAACTAGACCTTTCAGACCATGTATGTATAAATAAAACTAAAAATCAAACATTGAAATCAAACAAATCAAAAACTGAAGGAATACCAAGCTCTAAAAGAATTTTCAACGGCGAGGTACCCAACTTTGAGACCACATAGCTCCATCCCTGGCAAACAAAACTTCAGCTGAGATACTCATCTGTTATGCTTATGCCAAATTTTTGGTCAATTTACCTAGCCCTTTGCAAATGGCTGAGTTATATCCAAAATATTTTGATTCTGCTTCAATGTGGAGTGTTGGGATTTGTAGTTTAATTGTACCAAATTTGATACAATCTCAGTAATACATTGGAACACTTAATGCTTTTTTTGTACAATTTCATACAATTTCAATAAAAAAAAAATTCTAATTTAATGGTTTTCCAACCATGGCTAGAACTAACTAGATTGCAACATTCTTGATTTAGGTTCAGGACTTACATATATTATTTACTTTGATAACCCTTTTTGCTGAACAACAGCTTTTGAACGTTTTTGCATCGCCTCAATCAGTTTCTGGCAGTATTCGGCTGTTCCTCCAAATAACTCCAAGCATAGGTTCGGTTAGATTAAGAAGGCTTGTGCCAGAAATGACACATCCACTCGGAGACCCGGATAACTTAAACTAAGAACACAAAAAAAAAAAATAGAGACCTATTTTTCACTAAGCCACCCGATTTCCTTGATGAAGCCGACGGCATCATCGATTTTACATCGCGCGATGTCGAAGAGCCCATCAAGAAATCTCTCATCTAGCCATCTAAGCATGTGGCGCTGTAATACAGGGCAGTGACACATAATATGCTCTACAGTTACCAACTCCTCTTCGTCCATGCACATCCTACAAAACTCCGAGGTACCAGTGACCCATCTGCTGGTTCTTGCTGTAGTGGCACAATGACCAGTGAGCGCGCCTACCACGACTCTCAGAAATTTCCTATTCAAGCCCAGAAGTACTTTGGTTTTTGCAGCGTCTAGTCTGGGCCGAATTCCCCGTAAAATTCTTCAATCCCCCCTAACTTCCCAAGATAGGTTACTTCTCCTAACTACCCAATCGGATATAAACCTTTAGTAGTGGCTAATCGGTGGCTTCACCGATTCTACTCTAACTATATTGTCCCCCTCTGAGCCCAGTCTTGCCAGTTCGTCAGCAATTTCGTTGCCCGCGACAATACAATGAGACGGAACCCAGCACAATCTGACCCTATACTTGTCCGTCTGCTCATTAATAGCCCTCTGCACTCGCTTACCAGCCTTGATTTGACACTATGTCCTTTCGGGGCTTTAAGTGCCGCTTGGCTATCAACGTACAGTGTGACCTCCATTCCTTCTGAAACATGTCCAGATACCAGTTCGGTGGCCTTTAGAATCGCCATAACCTCTGCTTGAAAACCACTCCATTCCTTTCAGGTAGTCTGTACGACATGCGTGTGCTGGTTCCCATCATTTCCAGGCATACACTATCGCATTAAGATCCAGTGACTTTGATTGAGTTTCAAGCACTTGATATAAATTGTAGTATATCCAGCTCCTACCATTGTAAGCCTTTTGATTATGAAATAGGTTAGAATTTTGGCAACATCATTGTTTAGTTAATTAGCAATACAGAAATAGAAATTCATGGAATCAAGAAGGTCGGTCAATTAATTTTGTTCCAAATTAAAAAGGCTCTGTTTCACGAAGTTTTTTTTTTTTAAAGATTAATGACCATCTCTAAGAGCTTCGCAGATGTCTTTAACACAAAAAATCGACCTTCTACATTTGCGTATCGCTCCATTATGTATAAATGTCGACAACAAAAAGAGCGTTTTGCTTTTCAAAATTCTTTTCTTTTAATTCTATTAGTTTCTTTGAATTTGTTGATGGCTTTGTTGACGACAAATAAATTTTAACTTATGATATGATGAGGTATTAATTAACTGTTCTCAGCAGGTTTATTTTGTGCTTTCGCTATTTATTTTTTTTTTGTGTTGAAATTTTAGTTTGAATCAATTTAAAATATTTGTTGGCACATTCATTTATGTATCACATCATCTTGACCGCTGCCGTTGACTGCTGTTCATTAGTTTTTGTTAAAATTGCATAATGTTAATTAAGCAAATGATTTTGAACTTGACAGTGGTCCAATGAAATTATAAGTTTAGTTCTCTTTGTTTTTAAGAAAGATTAATGAAACAATGTTGTAATGCAAAAAATAATTAAAAAAAAAACATGTAATAAAGATAAATATATTTTCTTTTGATACTCATAAATAACGAGTGATTTTTTAAGAGCTTGAGAACTTTTTTTTTTAAAAAAACGCATAAAATTTGCAAAATCTCATCGGTTCTTTATTTGAAACGTTAGATTGGTCCATGACATTTACTTTTTGAAGATAATTTCATTTAAATGTTGACCGCGGCTGCGTCTTAGGTGGTCCATTCGGAAATTCCAATTTTGGGCAACTTTTTCGAGCATTTCGGCCGGAATAGCCCGAATTTCTTCGGAAATGTTGTCTTCCAAAGCTGGAATAGTTGCTGGCTTATTTCTGTAGACTTTAGACTTGACGTAGCCCCACAAAAAATAGTCTAAAGGCGTCAAATCGCATGATCTTGGTGGCCAACTTACCGGTCCATTTCTTGAGATGAATTGTTCTCCGAAGTTTTCCCTCAAAATGGCCATAGAATCGCGAGCTGTGTGGCATGTAGCGCCATCTTGTTGAAACCACATGTCAACCAAGTTCAGTTGTTCCATTTTTGGCAACAAAAAGTTTGTTAGCATCGAACGATAGCGATCGCCATTCACCGTAACGTTGCGTCCAACAGCATCTTTGAAAAAATACGGTCCAATGATTCCACCAGCGTACAAACCACACCAAACAGTGCATTTTTCGGGATGCATGGGCAGTTCTTGAACGGCTTCTGGTTGCTCTTCACTCCAAATGCGGCAATTTTGCTTATTTACGTAGCCATTCAACCAGAAATGAGCCTCATCGCTGAACAAAATTTGTCACATTTGAACATTTCGAACCGAACACTGATTTTGGTAATAAAATTCAATGATTTGCAAGCGTTGCTCGTTAGTAAGTCTATTCATGATGAAATGTCAAAGCATACTGATCATCTTTCTCTTTGGCACCATGTCTTAAATCTCACGTGATCTGTCAAATACTAATGCATGAAAATCCTAACCTCAAAAAAATCACCCATTACTTAGAAAATTTGGTTTCTTAGTCTATACCTTTGCTTTTATAATTAGTATATTTTTTCAGATTTTTTTTTTTTAATTTTTCCTAAAATATTTGTTAGTTACGAGAGGTTTAAGCACAAATAAAAAAAGTTTAAAGCAATTTTTGACACTTATTGTTTTCTATTTGACAAACCTGTCATATTAACTTAATGAAATATATTTTTCTTTTTGCTTTAAGTACGAATTTTCTTTTTTCCTGTTGGTAACCGAAATCCTCTTATTTTCTTTTATTTTTCTTGTTGATGCAAATGGTTGTCACATTATTTCTACTTTATTTAATTTTCTTTAACATGCCTGCATAAATCACGTAACTTTTTGTTCTTTAAAAAATAAAGTAAATAAATTTATTCCCATAAAATAGTTTGTATGTACTTGTACATTTGTATATTATTATGTTAATTTATTCTGTTTATTTAAAAGGCAGTTAGTACAAGTAATTTGTTTGTTAAATTTCTAACAAATGGAAATTAAATATAACTTAAGGATAAACAAAATTAAGTATTTAAAATTATAATTCTCTAAAACTTTATTAAAAGCTTTATAGTCAACATAAAAGTAACTTCATACAACTTACAAGCTTTAACACAAAAGTCTTAAGTTTGTTTTTAGAAATTGCTAGTTAAAATTTAAAACAGTATGTAAATACAGGATTACAGAAGAAATTATTCTTTAAGTTTATTCATCAACTTGCTGTGCCCGCCACGTCGTGGGCGTCCTAACAATATTTTGCTCGATTTTGTTTTGAAAGCAATCCACACCAAAGACCTTTACGTATTTAGTGCCGCCTTAAACTATGCTGTATATCATTTTATGTGTTTTTTACTTTATAAAAAATAAAGTACCCATATTTGGTTAGTTCAACTGTGTACTTTCACTGCTTTTTCTCCACTTCCTCTTGGTAATAAGATACTTTTGCGGAAAAAAAGTATCCTATATTGGGATCAGGATACTTAGGTATCTCCTCACAAAATTTTGTTGAAATCCATCCAGTAGTTTATATGTGATGTGAACACAAAAGAAAAGCAGACAGGCGGAAATGAATTACTAATTTATTATATTTATAGATTTTTGTAAAACATTATTTTTTCATATTTTCTTGAAATTTCTGTTTTTAGATATTTAAGGCTGCTTGAGACTGAGGCTAGCTCAAAAATAAAAATGAAATTATATTTTGAAACATTTTATTCGAAAATGGAATATTTTAACGTTTATCGCTTTTCTTGTATTTCGCTTTGAAACATTTTTTTTTTTTATGTATACATACATATATATAATGTATACATACATTATAATGTATACATACATTATATACAGGGTAACTCATTTCCTGCCTGTCTGTCTCTCTTCGTGTTCGCATCACGTAAAAACTATTGGATGGATTTTAACAAAATTTTGTGAGGAGGTACTAAGGTACCTTCTCACGATTCCAATATAGGATATTTTTTTCCGCAAAAATATCCTGTTTCCAAGAGGAAGTGGAGAAAAAGCAGTGAAAGTACGCCGATTTTTTCATTGATTTGAAGGTACTGCATACTTTAAGGGATCTTTATTTTTGAAAGCAGTATATTTTAAGCAACGTTGAGCAACAGATGCTGCTGTTTCAAAATAAGGAATAACTCATTTCCTGCCTGTCTTTTACCTAGCTTTACAATAATTTTTAGAATTTCATATAAGTTTTAGAATTTTATCCAGGGATGGGTACCTTAATATAAAGTAAATACGTGAGAGTCTTAAAATTTGGTTTGGATTACTTTCAAAGAAAAATCGAACAAAATATTGTCAGGTCGCACACAACGTGTGTGGGCACAGCTAGTTTAGAAATAAAAATGTTTTGAATTGAATTATAATTGAGGGGTTAAAAGTCTAAGAGGCAGTTTGAGGTCATCATACAGGTGTGAATTTTTGTAGAGATATATTTATATATGTATTACACTTTTGGTTTTCAGCCATTAAATTAAATTACGAATGCCCTTATGCGAAAGAAATAAAGTCTACTTTACGACAAATTTTATGTGAAAATTTTGTTTTAAATTACACTTTAAGTAGACTTTATTTCTTTTGCATACAGGCTTTAATGTTTTCTTTCTATTTTGGTATTAATTATTATAATCCCTGTTTATTTATTATTGGAACATTTTTGGTCATATTAAATTTTTAATTTTTTTAATACGAATTTTCGGTGAAATCTGGATTATTTGGTGAAATGTTTTTTTTTTATATTAATTTGACAATTTCATGTTTTTTTTGGCAAACTGAATTTTTTTGTGAAATTACAGCAGAAGAAACCGTAATATGGTCACAAGAACCGTATTATGTTTTTAGTAACAATATATGGTTGCAGTGAAAAAAAAAAATTTAGTTGTTTTTAACACTACTTGTGTCAGGTTAAACAAGTTTTGGTTTAAATTCTTTTAATCAACTCTGATTCATATTTTTATTAATTTCAATAATATTCGTTATTCCCCTGTACACATTTTATCCTCTATACACACAAAGCTACACAATGGACATCGAAAAAAAATACATTGAAAAATGTATGCATGATTAACTTTATACACAGATAGCTCTGGAGTGTCCACTGCTGTGCATTATATCTAAATGTGTACATTGAAGACATTAAAAGCATCGAATTAACTTTTTATACGTATGCACATTCGTGGTGAAGATACCATTGATTTTGTTTTGTAACTTCATAAGATTAATGTGTGTGTGCGCAGCACTGTTGCCAACTTTTTCTTACGATTGCCCACCAAATTTGTACTGAAAAACGCTAGAAGCCGCTAAATTTTTTGTTTAGCGGTAATTGAAGTTAAAAAATAGCTAAAAATATAAAATTACATTTAAATTCCAGTATATTTAAATTTTAAAGCGATTTCTGTTCAGTAGGTTATGGCTATTATTCGATTGCAGAATGACTAAGGGAAATTTAATAAAAATTAAAGAAAATTCTTCGGGTAACCGACAGTTAGTCACATTCTAGGAAACTTGAAAGTAATTTTTATCAGATATAGGAACGATTTATTCTTTTCTGACAGTTAAACAATCAAACAACAACTTGTAAAATTTTTAAAAAATTTAGTTCAATTTTAGTACAGTTATATTTCAACGTTTATTAATAAAGCCCATTCCAAATGGTTGTGTAAGCAAACATAACTTGGAATGTCGAAAAACCTCTCAATGTTTTTATGAACCTATTGCCCTCAGGCTTTTTTGTTACAATAGAGTTGCAATCAAATTCAAAAGAGTAATTCAATTTTACACGAGTAGAAACTAATGCCTTTTGCTGATGTGACACAAATGCAACCCGCAAACTAAAAGACAAGAACACTTACTTGCCTACCGGAGCACATCCAGATAAAGTGGTTGTTTTGTTTACATCTCATCCTGGTGGAGTAATTCGTCCCATATATTTTTGAAAAAATAAGATTAGTTTTGTGCTGTTACTTACGGTATTCGATACAATTTGTAAATCGATTTATTGTGAATAAAATTTTAACACAGAGCTAGTTATTTAGCACTTATATCTTATTTTAACTGAAAAAACGGCTCTAAACGTGCTATTGCTAAGAAGTCACGAAAATAATTTTTAACTGTCACTCTGTAGAAAAAAAGTTTTTGCTCCCCTAGCAAGTTTACTTTGTTCAAATGCATTGGATATTTGACAAAAGTTGTATCTCTTAAAATTAATTTAAAAATCGCTAGATTTCTCGCTAACCGCTAAGAGACTTTTTTCCCCACGATTGGCATTGCAGAAACGCTAGATTTAGCTGCAAAATCTCCAAATTGGCAACAGTGGTGCGCAGTAAAAGCAAACAGCGTTGCCGTTTTTGGTTGTTTGCTTATGCACATGAAGATAACATTGAATTTGTTTTGTAACTTCATAAGATTAATGTGTGTGTGTGCTGTAAAAGCAAATACTGAAAATATTATAAATACCCAATATCACTTTTAGCAAATACTGAAAATATTATATATAACCAATATCACTTTTATGTCTCTAGTTCAAAAGTTACAAAAATCACTAATATGGCAACTCCCACCCATGTGTTTGCTTGCTAAAGCATATACACAAGATGTACACAAGTACAATCATAGCCACACATTAATATCAGATGTACATGCCGAAAGAAAGGCAATGTCTTCAATGTATAGAAGGTGTACAGTGTTTTCAAGGTGTCCATTAAAATTTCTTGTACATTTCTACGATCTCTGGTACATACTCATGTGTTAAGGACGGCAAATAAAATGCTGTTTATTTGAAGAAGTCGATTGTTTATCAATAGAGAAAAAATGAAAATTCTTATATTTATCTTATGTTTTAAGAGTCAATATTATCAAAACACAGGCTGGAGAAATCATTAAAAATAAGGGGAATGTTTGTTAGAGTGGTGGGTGGCGGTGAAATAGACTCTGATAGGTTCACTAAGGCTAAATGTCAAAATATTCCGATTTCTCGTCCTATTTTAAAACAATTACCCGTTTGTAAATATTGTACCTCCTTCATAAGCGAACACCTCTACTAACTGGACCAAAATACAACGACGGTGAGTGTCCGGTTGTGAGAGGTTTCACTGTAATTACAATTTAAATCAGGGACTAATGTTATTTACAACGATTTGTAATTTGTTATTGAAAATTTTCAATTGCACATTACATGTAATTCGAAATTTTCAATCGAACTTCCATAACTCGAATCTCCATTATCCAAAAAAAAAAACTTCCTGCCAGTCCCACGATGTCGCTCGATGGCGATCGTTAGCAAAAATACATTTAAAACAAAAACAAAATGTTTGAATTTGTTTTTTTTAATGTATTTGTGCAAAACAAACACAAAAACAAATTCAAACATTTTATTTTTGTTTTAAATGTATTTTTGCTAACGATCGACATCGAGCGACATCGACAGGCAGTTCGAAGTACACCAATCGAAGACTGGGCGAAATCCAGATTCAAACGAATTCGTAATTGATTCTTTATTTTTAAAAATCGTTGAGACTGTAGTGGCTGGTATACCATATTTATCAGCTGTTTTTTTTTCTTTAACCCACCTTCGATTTCTTTTATAAGTTTATATTTTTCTTTAATAGACAAACATTTCAAAACAAAACAAACATTTCAAAACACGTTTAGATGCCATAATAATAAAAATGCGATTTTAACATTTACCATCAGGCGAATTACATTTGTGAATAAAAATGATATTTACACATGTACACAGGAACAATAAAGTACCATAAAAAGGGATTTCCCCATAAAAAGACAGAAAAGATATATTCAAACCTGCTTAACCAGCAAAAGAAAGCAAAACAAACAAACAACATCAACAAACCAATCAAATATGTAAACAAAATAGTTCGAGTTATAGAATTCATTTATATGTGTTTTGTTCGAGTTATGGAGAACTTCGAATTATGGAAGTTCGAGTTACGGAAAAGTAATTGTATGTTATTTGTTATCTTAAGCCTACTGCCAATCTAATTTGTTCGAGTTACAGAAAATTCGAATTAGAGAAGTTCGAGTTATGGAAGTTTGACTGTAATTGTAATTAGGCAATAATCATTACTAGAAATTGAACAAAATTTAATTATATTCTTAACAATTTTCCATTACATGTAATTATAATTGAATTTTTTCAATCACAATTACATAGTAATTTTTAATTGCAAATTACAAGTAATTTTAATTTTTGAATTACAAATTATACGTAATGTCTAATTGAAAAAATCTCAATTACAATTACAAATAATTGAATGTAATTGGAATTAAAAAATTTGAATTACAATTTCATATAATTCCGTAATTGCATATGTAATTGAGAAATTACATGATGTCAAAACTGTAATTCACATCCCCCAAGTCTAATATATATTAATTGCACGAGTATATACATATTAATCGTAAGCTTACAGAAAAAGTCCAGTCCAACTTATTGGAAAAAGAGGATTTTTTTATTGTTGGTATATTATGTTAATAAATAATTTCAAGTTTGTTTTTACATCGAATAAATAACTCTAATATTTTAATTATTTATTTATTAAAATGTAGCCGGATTTCAAGCGAACAATTCTTTATTTATTATTTAGCTTAAATTTATGCTTCATAAAATACGTATCTTTTTTATTTATTTTTAATATAATATTATTTAAAATTTATATTCCTTTTTTACTTACATTTTTGCTCCCTTTTTATTTTTACAGAAATTATTTTGTTGTTAAAAACATATATAATCTGATGAAAATATGTACTTTGAAAGAAATGTTGTTTATCTTCTTGTTAAAATTAAATGTTTATTTCATAAATATTTAAGGTTTATTATTTCTTACAAATTGGTTACAAATCCTTTTTATTTTTTTATTTCTAATTTTTTAAACCAAGATATTTGTTTAGCTTTTCCAAAGCTAAAATAAATCTCATTTGGAGGGTTCTTTTCAATTGTTTATTGTAGCGTATATAAATCACTTTTTCTTCGCTTTATATTTCATTGGAAATATGAAGGGAATACAATTACATACAGATGTGTATATGAGGACATTTTTTTTTCTTCGTCGCCTTCTTTTCGTTTTTTATTGACATTAAGTTGATATTTATCACTGCTTTTTTTAATTTTGTTTTAGATTTGTGATTTTTATTTATTTCTATTTAGAGTTTTTTTTTTCATGTTCAAATATAATAACTAATTTTTTCTTTCTGGCTTCCCTTTATTTCTTTGTAGGTAAGTTTAATAAACAACAATTTGAGGATGTCCGTTTAAAGAAAATCGTTTGGTGGCATGTTGGCGATTTTAATGAGCTTTTCTTTTTTGTTGTAAAAGAAAAATACCCAAATCCGTAGCAGGTAAACTTGTATTAAATTTTAAACATTAGTGTTGACTTTGTGGAAGTACAAAAATAAATTTTAAATTAAATTAAGGTTTAATGGTATATTAAACCTTAATTGGAGTTTATTAAACAGATGAATGATATTCACAGTTTCATGAAATCTAATTAATGTTTTATATTAAGGGCACATTTTTTTTGAAAAACTACGTACGTCTCGATTAAATATAGCTGTGACCGCCTTGTCGTAGGCGTCCGGACAATATTATATTAATAATATTCGATTTTACTTTGAAAGTAATACTCGCCAAATTTTTTATAGAGGTACCCATTCCTGAATAATTACTCAAGAACAAAGGCTTTATGGGTAATTCCACGTCAAATCAACAAGGCACTCAAAATGACTACTTCAGATTTTATTGAAACGGTAGTTATTTATATTCCTTGACTCTCTGAATCCAAATATAATTTTTAAAAAATTTTATCTCATAGTTTTTTAGCTATACAGTTATAAAAGTCGGAAAATATCGCTTTTTTGCATAAGCGCTCGAAGATTAAATATATTCTAATTCCAGTTCTATAAGCCCTAGGAAGTTGAGTAATAGCTCATTTTAAAGGGGATTTCATACGCTTTACTCTGATATCAATCATGAAAACAACTAATTTTTAACAAATTTTTTTCTTATAATTAAAAAAAAGTTTTATAAAAATCTTTGAGTGGGACCACGGTGGGATCAAAAGTTATATTAAAAAAAACTTCATTTATACTCATTACAAACTAAAAAATAGAAATTTTTTAATAAACTGGGTAATAAAGGTATGAAATATTCCTTAAAACTGAAAAATATGTGTTTTTTTTTAACATTACCTTTGATCCCACCGTGGTCCCACTCTAAAATTTGTATGGTGTACTCACTAAGCCACATTAAAAAAAAAATATATGAATTTTAAAAAAATTAAAAGACACTATCTCAAGGATTTTTATACAACTTTTTTTAAATATAAGAAAAAAATTTGCTAAAAAATAGGTTTTTTCATGATTGATATCAGATTAAAGCATATGAAATCCCCTTTAAAATGAGCTATTACTCAACTTCCTAGGGCTTATAGAACTGAAATTAGAATATATTTAATCCTCGAGCCCATATGCAAAAAAGCGATATTTTCCTATTTTGATAGCTGTATAGCTAAAAATCCGTAAGAAATGGAATTTTTTTAAAATGATTTTTCGCTTCAGAAAGTCAAAGAATATAAACAACAAAAGTTTCAATAAAATCGGAAGTAGTAAATTTGAAAACAATTTGTTTTTTTGGTTGATTTGACATGGAATTACCCTTATACAAAATTCTAAAATGTATATAAAATTCTAAAATTATTGTAGAGTTCTGTAAATAGTATTTCAAATTTCTCGCTGACAATTATAAAAGGTGCTGCCAAACTTGCAGTACCATTGAATCGGTAAAATTGTGCACTTTCACCACTTTTTCTCTATTTTCTCCTGGAAATTTGATATTTTTACGGGAAAAAAATTTTCTTTTTTTGACCCGCAATAAAAAGGTACATCCTTACAAAATTTTATTAAAATTCATCCAGTAGTGTTGACGTGATGCAAACACAGACAGACATATGGACAGATAGACAGTCCAAAGTTCGAAAAATTGTCGTTTTGAAACAAAATTTTCAAAAAATATTTCATGTACAGGAATGGTCCTGTTACGGTTTTATTCTATCTATAGATATTTTTTACTAGCAATTGGAATGTTGTTGTTAAAAATAACGATTAGCTTAAAGCGAAATAAATTTGAAGGATATGAAATGATAGGTTTATTTTTTACATAAAATCGGATGTGTCGAGTGTTTAGTGGTTTATATCACTTAAACAACTAGCGCACAGCGGGGTTTTGGCACAAAAAAATCAAAATGGGAATAAACCTGTAGTTCTGAAGTAGCTAGCCTTGGAGGATACTGCATTTTTCGATTCGAAAGAAATATTTTTCGAAACACAATGTTAAAGTCATACAAATTCGAATGATTTCCTTTTCGAATCGAAATCCGCAGTAACCCCCCTGATTGCATTGAAAGTTCACATTACTACAATAGCGATGTAGGGCCAAATTTATTAACAAAAAAATATTTTTGTTTTATAAATAGTTGTATAAAACAAATTTGCACACAAAATTTGTTCAATAAAACTTTTATAAACCAAATATATTTTTTTAAGAATATGAACCATAGTCGACCTTAAGTATTGAATTTAAAACTTATAGTGATTACAAGGGGACAGCGATTCGATGGCCACTTAGGTGCATTAAGGGACGAGATACGTATAATACTTACAAATTTAAAATTGTTTTCTTATTCGTGAAAAGTTAACCAATTAAGAAAATGTGCTTTGCATTATGTTGCTTATGATTTTTATAAAGCATATTTTTTGTCGTTTTGTTGTGAAATTTATATATAAACGAACGTTTTTCACACAGATTCTTAGTAATATTGTATTTAACTTATATATTAATTACTATACGCAGTTCCAAATAAATCATAACCGTCGCACTGTGGTCAATATTTTGAGATAGCGGCCAAAACTCCTTTTGGTTTTTGTTCTCCGATTTTAAAGTTATTAGACTCATATGAAAGTAGACAGTAGTAAACCTCGGGAGCCAAAAAATTAGAACTCTATTTCAACTATTTCACTGAGAACAGGGTGGTCCAAAATGTGCTTTTTCAGAATTTAGTAAATTTATGATATTTTTAGTTAATTTTTAAAGTTTAAATGATCATAACTTTTTTGTTTTTCAAGATTTTTGGACGAAATAAATTTTGTGTTGTAACTTAATTTATTTCCTATTACTGGTAAAAAAATTTAAGCTCTACTGTTTTCAAGACAATTTAAATATTTTTTTTTAAAAAGGTCAAATTTCTCGGAAATTTCCTACTTCATAGAGCAAAACTCCTGTGAGTCAAGCTGAGTCAAAACACAAATTTACTATTTTGTAGTCCTAACTCTCCCCTACATTTCTGTATATACATGTCCATGCATCGGGACTGCACTTTTTGAGCTACAGCAATTTTTCTGACCCAAGGTAAGATATTCGGTACAAATGCACGTCATATTTTTGGAGAAGTTATTTGTATGTGAAAGTGGCTATCAAAAAATAATTCTGTTGAAATTAGGAGAAGTTGGCCCATATTTGGACCTAGTCCACATAGAAGGGTGTATCAATATTTTGACAAAAATGACAATAGAACTCTCAAATTATGTGGTATCTGGCAATTCATTTGGAAAAGGTAAAAAATGATTTTATTGCCATCTAATATTACATAACTTAAATACTTGAAAATTGCAAATAAATTTAAAACCAATGGAAATAACTGGTAAAACCAAGTTCCTGTTCCTGTTCCTGTTCAAAGAGGTAAAAAGATCATGTTGAAACTTCGAGCAATAGTATATTAATCCATGCATTCATTTTTTTTCTTCATTATTGTTTAAACAATGGCTAAATTCAGTTATAGTGATCTATCTGATATATATTTTGAACGGAAAGATGAAAACGACATTATTTTACATATAATGAATAATCCATTCTTCAAAATATGCGACAAACAAGAAATTAAAATTCATAACTTAAAAATAAAAAACTTTTTAAATACTTTAAGAAAACGGTACAATCAATGTGCAAGAAATAAGAAATTGTTTTACTCACGCAACCAAGAATGGCTAAGAAATAAACTTATTTTTAAAAAGCCATCAGTAACTAGCACGGAAACTAGAAAAGGTGGTCGACCAGCAAAGCCAATTGATAATTATAGTGAAAGATCACGAAGACGCAAGCTGCTTAAACATATCAATGAAGAAGTTTCTTGTAGCATCATAAAGGATTCATTTCTGCATCAAATTCAACCATCGAAAACTAAAAAGAGTAAAATTGCTATCATTAAAAAAATAGTGGAAGCAAGCCCCAGACGCACAAAAAGGATTTTAGAAAGTATGCCGACACCAACTGAAGAAAATAAATTTACTCCTGAAGAAGCATTTGCACTATTTTTGGATTTGAAAATGACTAAAAACCAATACACAAAATTGCGGAAGCGAACCAATGAAAAAAATTGTGGAATTTTTCCATCATATCAAGATATAGTTTCTGCCAAAAAAGATTGCTTACCTTCACCAACTGCTATTAGTGTAACTTCAAGTTCAGCAGAAATAAATTGCAGGATCTTCTTGAACACACTGCAGAACTGCGATTATTAAAGACATTTGATGCTGACAATTTAAAGAAGTTTAAAAATTGCAGCATGACTTTAATTTCTAAATGGGGATGTGATGGGTCCTCTGGCCAGAAACAATACAAACAATGTAATGCGGAAAATTCATCAGATGCCAATTTATTCATGATTTCTTTCGTTCCATTACGTTTAACAAAAACTTATATTGGTTCAGAGCCGTCAACTAGTAGAGCTGCAGAGATAGATGTATGGAAGAATGAAATTCCCTCGTCAACAAAATTTTGTAGACCAATAAAGTTTGCTTACAAAAAAGAAACTAAAGATGTCATAACTGAAGAAGTTGGCAAAACAACAGATGAAATTAAAGAACTTCAGCCAGTGATATTTGAATATAATGACCAATGCATCGAAGTTAACTTTAAAATCTCACTTACAATGATCGATGGAAAAGTTGCACAAGCTTTAACCGAAACAAAGTCTTCGTCAAGCTGCACCATATGCCAAAAAACATCAAGTCAATTGAGCCAACCACCAACACAAGAGGATAGTTTTAATGAAGCATATGAATTCTGAATGTCACCTCTTCATGCTAGAATTCGTTTTATGGAGCATATGCTTAAATTGAGATACGATTTGGAATTTGGCCCGTTAGGCGAAACAGTGAGAAACAACAAAGAAAATTTGGAAAAAAGAAAGCAAAAACAGAAAGATATTCAGAAAAATACCGTGAGATGGGCCTTATAATTGACCAGCCAAAGCAAGGAGAAGGAAATTCTAATGATGGAAACACAGCAAGGAGATTTTTTTCCGAGCAAGAAACTGCAGCTTCTATAACTGGAGTAGATTATGATTTAATACGACGATTCCAAATCATATTAGAAGTTATAGCATGTAGCAAAAAGATAGCTGCAAAAAAATTTGGTCAATATGCTAATGAGACAGCAACCCTTTATAACCAAAAATATTCTTGGAGATATATGCTAACCATAGTTCACAAAATTTTGTTCCATGGGGAACAAATAATTCAGCACAATATGCTTCCAATTGGAGATCTCTCAGAAGAAGCGCAAGAAAAAAGGAATAAAGACTACAGATTCTTTCGCGAGCACAATACAAGAAAAATTTCCAGATATTGTACTAATGAAGAACTTATTAATATTTTGTTGTGCACATCAGACCCATATATGTCCAGTATTCGACAAAAATGGAAATCAACCTCATTAGAGTTAGATGAAGAAGCTAAACAACTATTGCAAAATGAAAATCAAAGCTATTTGGAAGAAATTTTTACTAATATTGTTTAATTAATACTAGTTTAAAGATTATAATTTGTTTCTAATTTTAGTATAAATGTTTATTAATACATTTAAATAAGATATATGTGCACTTTAAATCAATAGTAAAAGTTTACTTAAAATTTTATTGATGTTGTGTTCTGTATATAATATATCCAAATGGTATTGATATTGTTGGGAATTTCAGTGTTATTTTTCAGTTTAATCTTCACAAGAATTAGCTTTCTTCCAAAAAAACCAACCTTTGGCCCCTGTGAATATTGAGACTAAATAAATGTCAGGGGCCAAATGTTGGCATTTTCTGACCAAAATTAAGTTTAGGAATAGTAAATAAGTATTGGTTGTAAAATAAGATTGAAGAAAATAAGAAATTATAAAAAAAATACCTATTTAAAATGTCTAAATATTCAACTTTTACATGGAAACTCAACAAAAAATTAAAATGCATTTTTAACTCCACATTACTTACGTTCCTATCAGTCGATTTTTACGCTTGAACACGCAAATTAAAGCTTAAAGTCCCTCCTATTGAACAAAACAAATTGCGTAAAAAAATACCAATCCGGTCAAAAGTTATAGAGTTTTGACCGCTATCTCGCGAAATTGACCACTGTGCGTCGTTTGATTTACTTTCTTAATCATTTTCGGCAGAATTATTATCAAATAAACATACATTGGCTTTTACTTTTGACGAGCTAAAAGCAGACCCCATTAATGTTGAAGCCTTTTAAAACCTCCTTGTGCCTTAGCCGGTGGACTCGTGGTAAATAGGCTCCTTAGTAATTAATTTTCGTGATGACTGGTTGTCAAAACATAACACTACGTTCATATAGTCAACCATGGCATCCACGTTTGATTTTTTTTTTTTGTTTGTCTGATGCTTGTTTGTCTGTACGAGCTAAGTTAATTCTTGAATTTTACACGTAATATTCTAAGCGGATGCTTTTCTACCGAAAATTAGGGTTTTTTTTAACCAACTTATTTGAACCAACTACTCTCCACTGCTTCGCTATATGTCTGATTTCTGACGGTGTACATAGCAACTAACTGAGATCAGATGATCGTCGTTATGAAAAGTTATTCTAAGCTGTTTCAGGTTTTTTTAGTAACTTAATTGAAATAAATAAATATCGCATAAAAAGGTCTCTGTAACACCCACCGCACAATATTAAACCATCACATTACAAGAACCATGAAAATGAATAATAGTTTATTTAAAACAAAAAAATGTTACGCTAAAGATTTTTAAAGATTTTTAGCGATTTTTTAAGATTTAAGCGATTTTTTACTAAATTTATCTGTCAATTCTAAATAATAACTGGCATAATATTAGAAGCATAGTTTGAGGCTTGATTGATCCTTGTAGTTTAACTTTAATATTTTTTATTTACCGACCCCAGGTAATTCAACTTTTTCTTATATTACCGGTGTGTACCTATATAATTATTCGCGATATTTGTCTCACAAATCCTATGTTTCTGTGTATTAGCATAAACTTTTAACTATTTTGATGATAAGTGGTCTAGTTGGTAGTATCTATTAGAGTATTCACTCGATTAATCATCGCTCAATTAATCGAAGAATTTTAAGTCAGTTAATTGTTCGAGTAAGAAAAATTGTAAATATCGATTAAAAAATAAGTCGATAAATCGACTAAAATTAATTTTTATTAAGATCTCCAATTTTTACCGATTTTTTTACTTCTTATTTTTTCATTTACGAAATATTTTGAACCCATGATTTTATTCATAAATTTATTTATAGTAATAAAAAATATCTATATACATAACATTGTAATTAATAAAATACGTTATTAATCAATTTAATATGATTAATTCAAATTGTTCGAGTAATTTAAAAACCTTAATCGAATAATCGATCAAAATTTTAATTGAAAAATCGATTAATTATTTGCTTAAATAAAATCAAAACCCGATTAAATGTATACGCTAGTATCTATACATATAATAAAACAGTAACTTATTTCCTGTCTGTCTGTCTGTGTGCCTTAGTATGCCTATTCAAATATAGCTTATTTCCAAGAGGTAGTGGAGAAAAAGCAGTGAAAGTACGCAACTTTACGGATATTCATACTTTAAGGCGCCTTTTATTTTTGAAAGCGGATATTTTAGTAAGGATGAGACCCTTTATATAAAGTAAATACATAAACCATGGCTTAAGCACTAAAAAAGTAAGGGTCTTTGGTGTGGATGGCTTTCAAAGCAAAATCGTCCTTACAAAATATTGTAAGGATGCCGACGAAGTGGCGGGTACAGCTAGTATTATATATAGTTGATTCTTTTCCCGGTTTAACAATGTAAAGGCGATCCCAAAACATTAGTGATCTACAGCAGAGTTATTTTGTTTTCAAAATGAATTGTTTATTATAACCAAGGGAATTTGTTGTTACCGTTTCTTATCCCTTTAATATGTTTATATCAATATATTTTTCTTTGTATTTTTAATACAGTTTAATTGGTAATTTTAATGTTAAAACCCGTAAATATAGTTTAATTAAGTCATAACATGAAAATGAAATTCAAATCTTTTTTTTTCTCTCTCTTAAGTTTATAAGTATTTATTGTTGCTATTGCGAAAACTAACACCCATTTCAAATTGTTTTAATGCAGTTGTGTGAGAATTTTTCAACTGTATTGCCAAGTAAGACAGACTCTAATGTAATTTATTAAGAAAAAAAAAAAAAAAAAAAAACTCGTGTCCGCTTCCACAAAATTGTTTCTCTGGGTGAAGATTATCGTCATAAAATGTTCCTAGTAAACGAAATAGTTTAAACAGAAGTTCTTATTTTATTTATATTTCTTGAGTTTTTCATGCTAAAATCTAGGGGCGTGCCAACGATTACTGGGCAAAAAAACTTTAAGCAAAACCAACAGTAACAGCAATAAAACTCTTTACTTTATTTAAATTTTATGCAGCATGAAGCAGCAAAAGCAGCAGCTGAGGCAGAATTTTATTACGAGCTTGTGCACCGCAAGTCATAGTTTTAGTAGAATGTAAAATTGTTAAAGAAACAAAACAACAAAAAATATACATAATAATAAAAGGCTTAAATTTTGCAACATTGAGCTAACGTACTAACAATTTACTTTAACAACTTTTCAGACCAAACAACTTACAAAACACAGTAAGCAAATTTTAATAATTTTTGAAGTTTTATCTAAAAGGTTTTTAAAGAAAAATTTATGTTCCATGAAATTTTTTGATTGTAGCTGTTAGTATTTTGTGTAGTTAAAAGTTGTTGTGAAGAGTAAAATAGCTACGAATATTTGAAAGTTTAAATTTGTTTGTTAAAGAATTTACAGTGGTGGTCCAAAATTTCGGAACCAATAATATATTTTAGCAACCACCAATTTTATCTACAAAATAATTCAAGCCTCAGTTCTTTTTTTCAAGCCCGTTTTTTTTTTTCTTAAAATTGTGTTGTCTACTTCGAACAATCAAAACATAAGTTTAAATAAAATAAGTAAAGCTTTGAGTGTTCAAAACATTTGCAAAGATACTAAAAGTGGTATTTATTACGACGAAATCCATCATCTAATTTTGTTAAGCCCTCCGCAAAGTAAGGTTTCAGCTGTTTCCATTAATAAGAGTTTGTTGCAGACTCACTTGGTTCGAATCTTCTACTGAGGAGCCATTTCTTTTGTGTTGGAAAGACCATAAAAGAGTTAGAGCTTAAAACAAAAATCCATGACCACATGGCCTTACCATCTAATTTATATACCCTTCACCACAGGTGATAAGAGTATGTATAAGTTTGTCATTCCGTATGTAATTTTTACAATATTCATTTCCGACCCCATAAAGTATATATATTCTGGATCCTTATACATATAAAAGTTGATTAAGCGATGTCCGTCTGTACGTGTTGATGTTGAAATATCGTCTGCCAAGGCGTCAGACGAGATACAGAAGATTTAAGCCCACAAATCTGCCAGGCATAGTTTCGAAAATTTTAGGATTGTATTTCAGCAACATCAAACGATTCTATCCGAGGCTGCGGCTGCGCCACCTATATTTTTCACGTTGTTTTTATTTCTTTCGGTTGTGATGATTTTCCTTTGCTTTTTTTGTTAAATAAATATTTGGCCGCAACAAGTAGATCGCAAGGAGTGCATAAAGATCTCGGGGGATCAAAAATCCCCTGCGAGGGGCGTTTTTTGTTTGTTTGTTTTACTGGTAAGGTTTTTCTGCTTTGATTTTTATTAAAGGCCTTTATAGAATATAGCAATACTCAAAGAGGTAGGCAATAGACCCACAGGGACCCCACTGGTAACCAGGAGCACACAAAGGACACATTGGGGGGTGTCAATATGATGTAATTTTTTAAGAATTTTTTTTGCTTTTGTTTGACCATTCTAATGCAATATAGATTGTAGGAAGTTCCTAATTTTTACAAAAAAATTCAAAAAATTTTAAGGTAACATTTTCATAAAAAAAACTTTCGAAAAAAATTTTTACAAAAATATTTTCTAAATAGTTTACAAAAACTTAAAAAAAAATTCCAAAAAATTTTCTATACAATTTTTACAAAATATTACCTATAAAATTTCTACAAAAATTTCTAATAAAACTTACAAAATTTTTTAGTAAAATTTTTATAGAATTTATATAAAAGATTTTTAATAAATTTTTTAGAAAAAAATTTTCAATAAAATCAAATTTATAAAAAAAAATTCTCAATAAATTTTTAAAAAAATATTTCTGTAAAATTTTTACAAAGAAAATGTTTTACAAAATTTTGAAATAGTTAGGCGTTTCAGGGCACTACATTTTCGAAATTTTGCTGATGCGTTTCAATTCTAGTTTCCCGGATATAAAGTATTGTAGAATTTTTTTGTATGGGCGTACTCCTCTACCCATCTAGAATATTGATTGAGTAACTTTTATTAAATTTTACTTTTGTAGGTGTAATAAAAAACGACAATAATAACAAATTTGTATTGGGATACCCTTGTCGTAAAAAAAATTAATTAGCCAATTTGAATTTTCCGATCGTCATTAAAACGGTTTTATGTTTTATTTTCAATTTTAATGTTTTACTTTGTAGAAAAATTTTTATTAAATATTATTTTCAAGCCTGTTCTGAAAATCACAAGATTTCAAAACACACAATTTCTTCTTTAAATTACATAATTTATATATTTTTTGGAATTGGTTTAAAATTTGTAAAACCACTGAAAAAGAGAGGGTTTTTATTGTTTTTATCAGTTAAATTTTTATTAAAAGCCTTAAGTTAAAGCAAATGAAAGGCCCTGGACCTACATAACGGCCTTAAATGGATTTAAAAAGAGTGCATTGAAAGAAATAAGAGTGTTAAAATGTTGATTTCAGAACCCTACCGTTTTGTAACATTGGCAAGTGTCGATGTAGTTTTTATGATAGTTTAAAAGTAGGGAAAAGCATTAAGAAACTTTTAATACAAAAATTAAAAGAGGTCGTTAATAGTTCATTCAAGCAATTTATTATAACAACGGCAGAGATTACATAAAAATCAACTAGTGGTTTTAAATCCTGTTCACTGTTGTTTCAATACCCGATTTAAAATCGCTTGATTTCTAAAATTTTTATATATTAAACAAGTTTTATGTTTCAAAACACTTGAAAATTTGATTTTTTCTATATTGTTTTCTTCTATATTTTCATGTTTTGCATTGTTTTATGTTTATGTTTTAATAAAACTCCATACTATTTCAATAAATAAACTTAATTTCCTTAAGAACTGCTTTTTTCTCGGAGAATTTCCGGGAAGGCGATCGTTTTTTCGTTTCCTGGGATATTCATGAGAGGTTTAAACTTTTATGCCCATATTCACAATAACTAAAACTTATTTGAAATGTATTTTAGAACAACTTTTGTATGAAAATATTGTTCTAAAAAAGATTTCAAATATATTTTATTTATTATGAATATGGGTATTAAAGACTACCCCATATTTATAAAAAAATAAAATATATTTGAAATCTATTTTAGAACTAATTGTTCATACACAAGTTGTTCTAAAATGCATTTCAATTCAGTTTTATTTTTTATAAATATGGGGGCTTAAATTTATTATTTACAATATTTAACAATCTTTATTATTTGCTTAAAAAAAGGAAAAATGAAAAAAAAAGAAATAAATCTGTTAAATCCATATTTATTTTTTTAGTACCAAAAGTTTTGACAGCTACTGTATATGCATCTTTTTAGAAATAAGTTTATTGGCCACTTCAAAGTGTACCATTGGGTTATTAGTTACAAGATATTTCGAAATTCTTTCCAAAAAAATATTCGCATAAAATAAACATTTATTTTAGTAAATGTGATACAAGTCTAAACTTTGGAAAAATGTAGATATTTGTTTAGTTTAGTTTTGTATTTTACTTTCCATAGCATAAAGACTTTCTGTTTTCGAAACAACACTTAAACTTTTAATGGTTTTTCTCATAAAAATTAAGATATTTTTAACAGATATATTTAATTATAGACTATAAATTTTTTAAATAATATTGTGAAATATATAGACACCAACAATATGACAACTTTTGTGAAATAACAAACAAAAGTAGCATTAAATAATTTTTTTTATCTTCTGATATCTGCAATCTATTTTTTACAGAAAAAAAAAAAACATTTTTATGTCTGTTTTATCTTTAAAATTTTACAGCTATTTTAAAATGTAGGAAAAAAGAGGGAAATCTATTTTAAAATAATTAATTTATTTAAAATTCTCATCCAAAAATTTTTGTTCACATATTTTTAATTTAATTTTTGAAACTTTGGCTAAAAATTAATTAATAAACCCAAACAAATGGTTTCAGTACATTTGAAAATTGGAAATTTATAAGTCGATTACGGATGGCAACCGAAATTCAGTTGCGTTGCCAGTTGCCAAAACTATATAAAGATGGCAACTGGCAACTGGCAACGTCAGTTGCCAAATAGTAATGATATTGGCAAGCGTGTTTTTCTGGTTACTTTGAAGATTTTTCATTTGAAAAAGGCTGTTAACCAGATATGTAAGAATAGTTTTGGACCACCAACACGTTCAGCAGAAGAATGAAAGATGGTGTAGATAAATTAAAGAAAAATGGTTCAAAATAAAAGAGCTTAGCATTTCAAAAAAACTATGTATTTCCTTGATTGGTTTTTATTTTATTTTTATCACTTTGTTTCACTTATTTCTCTTTTCTTACTTGTTTCTTATTTGTATTTATTTTATTTTATATTTTAACTATTTTGTATTTTAAACTGACATTCTTCCACTTTGCTATTTATTGTATGCTTGTTAACATTCATTTTCAGTTGCCGATATGCCAAAATAACGATTTCGATAACTTCTTGGTAACTGAAAAATGTTGTCATACCATAATATGATTTGTTTGCAGTTGCCTTCCATAATCGACTTATTTCATTAAAACATGACTATGGATTAATGATTTTTTTTTTATTAAAACCGAGGTCTATGCAAAGTATGAGTGTGCCCTAGTGCTGGCAAAGCATTGTGTAGTGCGTATCGAGTATTTGATTTGAATTTTTTGAGTACTCAATTCTCAAAAGTAGTTACCAATTGATAAGTATTGAATAGTATAGAGTAATTAACAGTAGTATAATATATATATTTCCAGCACTAATGTTTTCAGTCGAAAGTCATAAACAGAGTTTCTGTTAAGTAAATGGTTAATAAAATTAGCTTAATGAAATTTTTTTATTGCACAGCTCCTAACTAATTCAATGTTTAATTAATTCCATAGCAAATTTGTACTCTCTTTAGTGTAATTATTGATGAGTGAGCAGTTTGTTGTACACCTTTATATCTCACCAAGCCTTCACTGTAAAATTTTCCTTCGTCACCTATAGGGTAACCCCTATAAATTGTCTTTGTGTTTTAAGTTACATAATTTTGTGGTAAAGATAAAGTTATAAGGGAGCTAAAAACAAGGCAAATATATTTTCCTTATCATTGCACAGTGGTGGCAGTTATATAGAAGAAAGTGACCAAAGCCAATATGACCTTGAAGCTTTTACAGTATATTACTGATTATATAAAAATTATTACCACAAAAATTAGGCATGGTCAGTTTCACTTAACGCCCACTTTGTGTACATCAATATGAAATGAAATATTGGATTTTTTTATTCTTTTATTTATTTTTAATCTAGAGCACAATTAATCGATATGAAATATATTTAAAACAAAGTCAATGCTATATATGTAGGCTATTTTTCAATTTTTTTTTTTAACTTAATCTTTTTGTCATTTTTTCTTTTGCAAACTTTCTGAACGTTTGTTTGTTCAAAGTAGAAAAACTTAATGGATCAAGCGACTAGTTATTCCCCTGTAAGATCCATATTTTAATATAATTTTGTTTTACTTTGGTCGTATGGGAGCATTGATACAAACTATAAATATAATTAAAAATAGTCATATGTATATGATGAAACTTTTTAAAGAATTCGTCAAAAATGACAATTGAATATGGAAATGCCATCCAAAATAAATACATATCGTCATATGATTCCAGAAAAGCCCTAAGTTACAAACAATTCAAAAGCTACTTTTTATTTGATTATGATTCACCATATCAATTTACATTATTCTGCAAATTTTACACTTCTATAATTTAAAAATAACTATCTTATGCTTGCGCTTAAACTGAAAAAAAAAATTGTTATATTGGAAAGTTTTTTTGCTTGTCCTGTAAATTTTTTTCAATGTGCTAGGGCTTTTATGAATGCATATAAAAAAAATATGTACATACATATGTATCTTGATCATTCGTCCTAACTGTAAAAGCTTCCTATAATAAAGATAAAGGGAAAGTAATATGTAGTAACATGTGTTTTAAATTTAGTTTGGTTTAAAATTCATTAAAGTTTACAATTAAAATCACATTTTCTAATTACTTTTACATATCTATGTACATATGTCTCCATTCATAAACAACCTAAAATAGACACTTCAATTTCCTTAAAACGACTATCAAGTTGTCTATTACGGATGTTAAAATATAATAAGTGCAAAATAAAAAAAAATCACAATTAAATAATTGAAGCGTTTAAAATTGTACGATGTTTGACAACAGCGATTTCTTCAAATAACACCACCTGAAGCCTGTCGTCATATTGAAAATACCTAAACACATGGTTCGACACTAAAATCAGGAGCAAAACTGCATTTTTTTTTTTATAAAGAGAAGCAGTTTTGCTAAGAAAGATAATTTCTTTTATTTTGTTGTTTTGTTAAAGCATTAACGAAATAAAACTATATTAATTAATAATACTTAAAACAGCTTTGGAGTTGCTGCGGAAAAACTTAAAAATAAATTCAACTACATATATCGTTTATATTCATAAATACATATATAAATTTATATATTAATATAACAGGAAGACTAGCAGAGAATTTATATGCCAAAAACTCAAGTTACTAAACTGCTAAAAATAATGTATTTTGTTGTTAATGCTCATCGGAATGACTGAAGTTCGGTTGAAATATTGTTCAATCCGGATCTTGCATCTACACATATTATGAACATATCATACACATATTATGGTTGTAGTTAAATCATATTATTATTATTACATATATTTATTATTGTTGTCTAATATATTAATAATATTGTAAAATATAACCATTATGTTTTTTTTAAGACAACACTATCTGCGAAGCTCTCGGCTGGTCTGCTTAAAACATCCAGACTCTTTGGCGGGAATCGAAGCAGCGACCTCCAGAATATTTGACGAGCGCACTACAAATTCGCCTATCGACTGATTTTGTTAAAGTGTAAACAAATTATAATATAACATGATCACTTTATGGTTTTCCATTGTTATGATTATTGTAATATTAAATTATTACTAGATATCATTGGTGCGCTTCGCTACCCCATTTTAATAAAATAAACACTTGAAGAAAAAGTATGGCCATGCTTGAACACGAAAAGCCACGTGTTTCTCTTAAAATTTACTTGTATTTTCGACTTACAGCTAAGAGAACAACATTTACATACATACATACATACATACATACATACATACATACATACATACATACATACATACATACATACATACATACATACATACATACATACATACATTCATACATACATACATACCAGAGACTGACAGTATTTACACATATTTTTAGGTATTAGGTATACCTATACATACTTATAACACAGAAAATACCTACACATATATATTTGCAGTGAAATAAGTATAGGTGTACTCAATACTTATAACAAACATTATTTATACACAACGAACTTAAAAATGTATAAGTAATGTATGTATGAGTACAACTGGTTGTAGGTAGATAATGTGATGGGTATCTGTCATAACCATACTTATAACTACCTAATACTTACAAGCATGTATGAGTACAACTGGTTGTAGGTAGATAATGTGATGGGTATCTGTCATACCCATACTTATAACTACCTAATACTTACAAGTATGAAAAAGTACTTATAATACTATAAGTATACTTATAAGTAAAACAACTACTTTTAGGAATTGTGTGTATAAAAAGGTGGATGATGTTTGGCAATATTTTGTTTATAACCGAACATAGGTTAAGTATGGAGAACCAAAATAATTTTTATATTAGGATGAAGGAATGTATAAACGTATTTTTAAATTGTAAAATAATTAAAACATTTAGTTACATATATTTATTAAATACTCTAAGTATACTTAGAGTATTTACATACTTGTACTTATTCCTACTCTGTATTTACAAGTATGGGTATAGCCAATACTTTATCCAACTTTTACTTATACTTAGTTGTATTGCGAAAAATAATGAACAAGTATGCGAACACTTATTCTCCGCCTATACTTGTAGTTATATAAGTTGAAATTGATATGAGTATATGTTTACGGTATGTTGTTCGAGCTGTACCTATACACATTTATACATGTTTGGCCTCAAATACTTAATAAGTACTAAAAATAATACTTTTGTCATTCTCTGATACATACATACGCTGCAGGAAATGTCTATAGTGAATCTGCACTGAGTTATTATTGACACAGTCAGCAGTACTAGTGACTTATAATACCCCAGACAATGCTATTTACTATAGACATTTAACATGTACATGTCATTGAAAATCCACTACTGACATTGGTACTATTTACCAGGTAGTTCTTTTGGGACCAAACGTAGACATTGGAACTAGTGATTCATTAGTAAATTTTAGTAATTCTAGTCTACACTTTTGGTACTTTTCTGAAATAGATTGGACAATGAAAATGCATATTTTCG